>JARJHM010000739.1:0-158011 GCA_033356055.1 Carex pumila | reverse complement strand
TAAGTGGCATACAACAGGTACAATCAATAATTTGCCATCCCACATGTGTGACAAACATCTTCAAGATGTTTCCCTTTCTCATTTCTATTAATATGTATTTATAACAAAATACAACTTTAAGTAATTAATAACATAACTTCAAGTTATGATAAATGAAAAGGGAGATAAATTCAAGTTTTGTGAGATTTACCAAAATAGATACATATCAATAATTTCAGATTATTAATATCATAACTTCAGGTTATTAATGCCATAAGTTTAGGTTATTAATATCATAACTTCAGGTTATGAAAAGGGAGATAAATAAATATAAATAAAAGAATACGTAAATGCATGAATAAATAAATTTAAATGTATTAATAACTTCAGGTTAATATTATATAACTTCACGTTATAATAAAATATTTTATTTAATAACTTCTGGTTATTAAATTGCTTGACTGCGCAATTGTAGAATTTAAGTTGAATTAACTTCAGGTTATATTTTCATCCAATGACCTATAATAACTTCTGGTTATTATATTAATTTTATATGAAAATTTCTAATGAACTTCAAGTTTTAATTGGGAATAACTTCAGGTTATTATTCATCCAGTGGCCTATAATAACTATCGGTTATTATATTAATTTTATATTAAAAATTATAATAGAACTTCAGGTTCTAAATAAACATTTAGTTTTGATAATAACTTCAGGTTATTATTCCATCATTCACTTCAAGGAATGAATCTTATAAACTAAAACAAATATAATCAAAAATTTAAATGAAATTTAAATTAATGAAAGATATAAAAATTAATCACATAAATTACTTACAGGATTACTTTGTAACTTTCGAGCAATTCGTGCTGATAACGTGTTGTAAAATAAAGATAAAGAAATCAAACAAGATATTAACAATGTATAAGATAGCTATCTTTTATTCTTATTCTTTTCTTGTCTATCAAATACAATCTTACAATCCTCTATTTATAGGTAGAAAATGTAAATAACAAGCCATGGTAAATTAATTGTATTGATAAATGAGAAGAGAATAACATAAATCTTTATGAAGAGTTTTGAAGTAATTATAGAAGAGTTGCAAATGAACATCCATCCATAACTTATTTTATTTATAACAAAATTCATTATGACCAGAAAATTTCTTCATTTTTTGGTAGAGTAAAAAATGGCAACGTTCTAAAGAATACTTTGTAAAACTTAAACAACTTTCAATAAAGAAAGAATTTCATGTTTCAAAATTACGTGTTTCTTCTTCAAAAATTTATAATATCATCTTATTTTCAGAAGAGATCCACTTATACCGTTTCTAGATGAGTTTTTTTTTAAATAACCAAATTTATAAATATTTTATTAAAAATAACCACACTTTGGACGTATTTTTAAAGATACCCCGCTCGTGAAATTTTTTCACGGTCCAAAATTTTTAATCTGGACCGTGGAAAAATTTCACGGGTGGTTTTTGTTTTTTGTTTTTTGATAAACTCTTTTTTTTATAATATATGTATATACATATATTATATATTATATATACATATATTATGTTATATACTATATATAATATATAATATAGAGTGAGTCTATGGTACTATGCATATCACGGGTTGTTACCGTGCTACGGCTCTATATTCGAGTTTTCAAATCCTAATGGTCGATCCGAACCGTTCATCTTGTTCTCCATATTAATATGTGTTTGGAGACCAAATTTTATATTTTTTGAAATTTGTTTACTATTTTTTTAGATATTTAGAAAATCACTTGATCTGAAAATTCTGGACCATCCAAAAACAATGATTTTCAATAAATCTAAGAAAATAGTAAAAAATTTCAAAAAATGTAAAATTTGGTCTCCAAACACATATTAATATGGAGAAAAAAATGAACGGTTCGGATCGACCGTTAGAATTTGAAAACTCGAATATAGAGCCATAGCACGGTGCCAAATTGTAATATGCATAGTACCGTAGACTCACTCTATAATATATATTGGGTCTGGCTAATTTGTTGCCGGCAACATTTTTGCCCAAGGTGTTGCCACCTTTTTTTTATTTTGTAATGTCCAAACAACAAATCCAAACCGTTAGATATTTAATCTATATTATAATCTACTTGGAGACCAAATTTTACATTTTTTAGAATTTTTTTACTATTTATTAAGCTAGTTTGAAAACCGTTATTTTCAGTAAATTTCTGCAGCATTGAAATCAGCGCTTTTCAAACAAACTTAATAAATAGTAAATAAATTCCAAAAAATATAAAATTTGGTCTCCAAATAGATTATAATATAGAATAAACATCTAACGGTTTGGATTTTTTTGTTTGGACATCACAAAATAAAAAAAGGGGCGGCAATACCTTAGGCAAAAATGCTGCTGGCAGCAAATTAGCCGGACCCAATATATAATATTATATTATATATTATAAAAAATGAGATTATAAAAAAAATAATAAAAGAACCCAAACGACGTTTATAAATAAAATACCGATCGTTATATGTCTACCGTTGGACAAAAACTTAAACTGAATTTTTGAGTCACTAAACGACATTTTTTTGAAATTTTGATGCTTTGGATGCCTGGGCGTAAATCCCCCGGGTGATATTCAGATCCGTTTCATCTCTCCCTTTTTGAAAAGTGGTCATACGCGCAAATCTGACGTTTATATATATATTTATATATATATATATAGAGTAGAACTAGGGTGCTCTTAAGCTTACCAAAGTTTTGGTGAGCTTAACTCTAAAACTCATAAAATCGATTTTAAATGACGAATCCGAACCGTTAAAACCCGTCTACCTTACGTGTGATGCATCTACATGTGAAATTTTTAAACATTTGAATTAATTTAGTATAAAGTCAAGTGGTCAAAAAATGTTCAAAAAATGAATGCACTAAAATTAATTTATTAACCTTCTAATTTTGACCGCTTGACTTTATACTAAATTAATTCGAATGTTTAAAAATTTCACATGTAGATGCATCACACGTAAGGTAGGCGGATTTCAACGGTTCGGATTCATCATTTGAAATCGATTTTATGAGTTTTAGAGTTAAGCTCACCAAAACTTTGGTAAGCTTAAGAGCACCCTAGTTCTACTCATATATATATATATATATATATATATATATATATATATATATATATATATATATATATATATATATTTATATATATATGTAAAATAATTTTGACACTTATTTAAATTATAAAGGTCAGTTTTGAGATTCATGTCGCTGGATTTTAAATTTTGATGGGTATCTATTCACTAGTGGAAAAATTGGAATTAGTATCGGTCTATCTGGATTGGTTTTTTTAAAAAAACCGATTCTAAAAACTATTAAGATCGGTATTTTTGGTCAACTGATCCTAATATATGCACTATTAGTATTGGTTAATTATAATAACCGATCCTAATAGTGCATACATTAGGATCGGTTGGTTAGTATCAAATTTATTGTTTTTGAGGTCTCATACAACTAAGTCGTTTTTTAATTTTCAAAATTGAAAAAGTCAATCCAAACCATTAGATGTGATCTCTATATTAAAATGTGCTTGGAGACCAAATTTTATATTTTCTGGATTTTTTACTACCAACTTAAGTCCAAAGGTTTAAATAACGTTTATCGCGTCATAGCGGAATGGTTAAAAAAATAGCGCTATGGCTATATAGTGCCACTATAGCGTGAAATAGCGCGACGCTATAGCGCCGCTATATATCGCACACTATTTAGAACCTTGCTTAAGCCACATGTATTAGTAATAAACCTTTTTGTAGTAGTGAATTATAATGGAAAAAATTATTGCGAAAACATATATTGACAATAATTAGTTTCTGTATTAACAACATTATTTAATTAATGATATTGGTTCGGTAAAAACCAGCCTGGTTTTTCCGTTGAAGGAAGCGATTTTTTCTCCCAGCTCCTAGCCTTTATGTCATACTTAGCCAGGTAATAAGTGGTGGCTACACCATCAAATTTTATCAACTCATGAGAAGCCAAGTAAAAGATGCAGTTTCTTTCTGATTGAATAGATCCTCTTGCACTTATGGAAAGGCCTTGACCTCCATCTATGAACAGTATTTGGTCACCAATGCTACTTACTTGGATCCATTTACCAAATTTGTCTTCATAGACAAGACGATATATGTTGCATTCCGGGTCATTGAGACTACGATGATCACAGGAAATTCCTAACAGTTCGCCGCAAGATTCAACAAGACAATTCAGTTTTGTAGGAGGAGGAGGTATGGTGGCGATAACGACACCTGATGTTACATCGACAGCCTCAGTTGTCCCAGTTTTAGGACTGTAAACATAATACATCCCTCTCGAGTATATCATTAGACAGCCTTCGAGGGCCTTTCGTATCACCATCCAATTGTTATCACCGGGACGGCACAAACCCAACGTTTGAATCTTAGACTCGGTCTTTCCTCCACATATAGCGACATAACCGTCACAGTTTAGTGAGGTGGAGATAGGAAAGCACCAATCAAGATCTATGGATGGAAGTGCGACCTCTTCGCCAGTCAAAGGATTAATAAGCATTAGAGAGGAGCATGCCTGGTCTGATGCAAAGACGTATTTTTGTGATGGTCCCATCAACTCCATGCCGTGAGATTCCGGCACGGACAAGGATAGAAATTTGTCGTGCGAGAACGAGTAGAATTGTAATTGGTTTTCAAAGGTGGTAGGGCGGGTGAGAAGCCATGGGAGTTGTGGTGGTGGGTCCGAGACGGGTGACTCAGAATGCCAATTCTTGCATACTGCACGAAAACGAAAAAAATCGCAAAGGTCGGGGAGCCTCTTGGATATGAGATGTAGCATGTCGGGAAGAAGCTTCGACCATTCCCTTTCTCCATCGAATTTGGCATTCGACAAGGAAGCAGCATTTG
The DNA here is from genome assembly GCA_033356055.1 of Carex pumila. Taxonomy (NCBI): domain Eukaryota; kingdom Viridiplantae; phylum Streptophyta; class Magnoliopsida; order Poales; family Cyperaceae; genus Carex; species Carex pumila. The sequence goes on along the minus strand of JARJHM010000739.1, from coordinate 153,114 downwards.
GATTTGGCACGGGCATTGGAATGCAATCCATTTCTGGAAATTTAATTAGTTTGTGTTTGTCTTTGAAAATGTTTCTTTCTGAAGAGAGTGCGTGGATGGATGTTTCAAAAATAGATCCCTTGCGTTCTATTTATACTTAGAATTTCATAGATCCCTTGCAATATTTGGTTAGTTCTGGTCAAAGTTGTCGAACTTTAATAAGCCGAAAAGAAAGAAAAGGAAAGGCCACAGTGCATATATATCCACTACCCGGCCATACTATTTTAGATCCCACCTACTCAGTGGATTTACAAACGAGGTTCTTAATTTGGATGACTTAATTTGAATAATCCATTGCCATATTTGTTTAAGCCTCTCTTTGTTGCCTTTATTTTGCACTTTGGTCCTTAAAAGAATGGTTCTCAGTACAGAAAGTTTCTCTGAAAAGGACACTACGGCAACAAATGTTAAGCCCGCGTTTTTGAAAAATCATTAGTTCCGTAATTAGTTGACAGCTATGAGAGAATAATTAAGAAAAATGTATTTTATTCATATGATTTTATTACATATATATTATTTATTTATAAGAGAGCTGTCACATAAAGTTATTACAAACCAACCAATTCTAATCTGTTGTAACAGAATATTATCTCCCTAACTACCTCTATTACCTAACTGCCTCTATTATTAGTTCCTCGCTATGTAGTGCATTAACTCAAATAAATAGTAAAAATTAAAGGTGACCATAGTATTATTTTTCACAAAAAAATAAAAAAAAGTTGACCATAGTAGTACACTATATATATATATTTTTTTTTTCTACTAGACCTTTATAATTTCTATGTATTCAATTGACCTTTAAAAATGCTAACAATAATCTGACTATTAATTTGTCTGTTGACAAATAAGATAGTCACTAATTGCTTGTTCAAACTTAATTATGGCATCGTTGATCTAATTAACATGTAATATTTTATTCTTGCCATCTATTAAAACTGAACCTGAAATTATAAAAATGGTAAAAAAATGTAGATGGTTCCTTGCATGCGTGCAGAGTTTCTGGAGAAATTTTTTTAATAGGAGTTAATAATACAAAATTACAGATTATAATAATATTTGTAACTTCAATTTTACTATATATTCTTAATTAGAAGCATGACAATCATAAAGCAACATTTATATAAAATAAAATAAAAGGTTACTTTTTTAATTATTTTTTGACTTTCCCTTTTTTCTGATGAAAAAAAGGCAGCACAAAACTAGTTCAGTTGTGAAATAAAATAAAATTAATTTACCTCACACAGGAAGTTAATTTGCTCATATTATTATTTTTTAAATAAATTGGGAGTAAGACAAGAATTAATTCGTTAAAAAAAGAACATGCAGATCAAGAAAGTCAACATCAAACTTTTGGTGGGTTGGATTTTCTGTGCCCACAGGCCAAAGCTACATCTATAACAGGTTTTCCCAATATAGAATTTTTGTACAAAACAAAGCTATAACATATAATAACTATATTTTATCTTCATTTATAACTACATTTATTATGTGTTTACCCAAATTGAAAAAGTAATATAATTCTTTCCTCAAAAGAATATATGCAAGGGAAATTTTTGTGACCAGTTACATATTGGGCTTTTGAATCCATATGGGGACCGATCGGATTAATTGTAACAGCAGTGGATAACATCAAATATTTAGTTATCAAAATGTAAATTAAATTCGCGTTAATCTCTTGTATATCCCCACAACTTATGCAATTTCTTATTTCTATTTCAAGACTTTAATTTATGAGTAAAATTAGAGTGTTCTTAAGCTCACCAAAGTGTTTAATGAGCTTAATTCCAAAATCTATTACAAACAATAAATCCAAACCGTTGACAACGATATACTTCATAAGTGATTAATTTATATGTAAAGTTTTTAAAAATTTGAATTAACTTTGTATAAAGTCAAGTAGTCAAAAAATATTCAAAAAATAAATATACTAAAATTAATCTATAAACCTTCTAATTTTGACCGATTCGATTGACTTTATAGTAAAATAATTCGAAAACTTTAAATCTTTGCATGTAAAATAAGATATTTTAATAATTTAGTTATAATTAATATGAGACTAATTATATGAGGGGTAAATAAGAAACAGTTGTAAGAGTGATGAGGTAAATAATATAAATTAAAGTTTTCAAGAATAAATAAGAAACTGCAAAGTTGTGAGGGGTTGCATGAGAAATTAACCCATAAAATTAATGATTAAGTTTCTGGTCTAAGTTTGAAAAAACTGTACAACTCATTTGAGTGAGATGACCCTTCGATATGACAGTTGCTAGAAAGTATCTATCGTAGGTTGAAATAAGAGCTAATCCCCAGAATAAAGAAAAGAAACAACACTGCCGCTTATAGTGAAAGCATGATTTGTTCTTTTCCCATAGTTCATCAAATTCAAAAAAGCTCATTGATTAGTAAAGCCAGTGAACAGACAGTGCAATGGAAACATTTAAAGATGGAGCTAAAGTTATGGTTGAATTGCGCAACAACTCCCCTGTGGGAGATTTAAGATTTTGACAGTGCTGACCGCACATCTCATATGCACCAGTAATGTTGGTGTCTATCTGCTGTCATTTTTGAGATTCTTCAGAGTTACCCTCTGATCGGAACCAAGAACTCTCAAATTTCAATTCAATTTAATAGATATGATTTCAATAGAAACGAGTTAGAATTGAAATTTTGTATTTGAAAATAATATTTTTACTGACAAGAATTTATTTGCTGAAACAAAAAAAAGAACAGCTATTTTTCGTAATTTACCATCTATCCCACTCACTGCGATTTTGTCGCATTATGTAACAAAAAAACTAAAGAAAATTTATAGAAGGAAAAGCTGGATGACTTTCTCTCTATCTATCAGTCTTCTACTAGAAGCTTCTTCACCTTTCACTAAAACAATAAAAAATAGTCCAATCGATCGTAGTTCCACATATTTTGCACCGATTTTTTTCAAAATACCAAAAAAAATTTATTTTATTAAAAATAACTATATTTTGAGTGGAATTTTAAAATTACTCGGGCTGCAGATTTTTTTTGCGGCCCAGATATTTTTTTTTATAAACTCATTTTTTTAATAATATATGTGTATGTATATATAATATAATATATGTATATGTATATGTATATATATGTATATGTATATGTATGTATATGTATATGTGTATGTGTATACATAAATATTATATACATATACATATATATACATATACATATATGAGGGGGGATTGGATGACACTCTTTTTTGGTGACATCAGATGACACCATGCATTTTCAAAGTCTAAACAGTCGATTCAAACCGTTCAACTTGATGGATATATTAAAATGTACTTGCAGATCAAATTTTATATTTTTATGAATTATTTTACTATTTATTAAGATAGATACAAAAATTCAACAGTCTGAATATAGTGATTTTGTTAAATACTTAATAAATAGTAAACAAATTCAGAAAAATATAAAATTTGATCTGCAAGCACATTTTAACATATCCATCATGTTAAACGATTTGGATCGACTGTTTGGATTTTGAAAACTTTGAAAATACACGATGTTATTCGATGTCACCAAAAAAGAATGTCATCTGATCCCTCCTCTACATATATATACATATACATATATTATACATATATTATAAAAAAATGAGTTATACATATATTATATTCACATATATACATATACATATATTATATTATATATACATTCACATATATTATTAAAAAAATTGAGTTAATAAAAAAAATTAAACCATGGATATTTTGTTTCTCCAAACTCTTAAAAAAAAAAAAAAATCTGCACTCAAAGTAAAAAAAATCTAAAAAAAAAAAACAATTCGGGATGCAAATTTTTTCTGCGCCCCTGAATAAAAATTCCGGGGCGTAGAAAAAAACTGCGGCCTGGATATTTTTAAAATTCTACTCAAAACATGGTTATTTTTAATAAAATAATTTTTTTTGGATATTTTTAAAAAAATCGGTATTTTGCATAAAGATGACAAAGGCACTAGAGAAAAGAAAAGTAGACGCGGAGAAGAAGAGAAGTTTTCAGTCCTATCACTTTTTTTTCGTATGATTCTTGTCACATCTCATCGTTTTGAGGAGGATTTCCCAACGTGATTTGGTCTCCCTGAAATCCCTTCGACTAAAATCATTTATCATGGCTTCTCCGGTTCCGATCAGTTATACGACACGAATTCTATTTCCAATTCTTGTTTCTTCATTTTTTTACGCGTTCCGATCAAAGGGTTACAGGACTCTGCTTTTTCAAATCTATCAATTAATTTGTTTTGAGATTTGTGCCTATAAAATAACCGATTTTGAGATTTGTGCATTTAAAAAAATAGAGACGTAGATTTGAAAAGGCTGAGTCCTGTGATTCTTTTGCAGATTTATTTCCCTACAAATGGATGACAGCTAAGAGTGCCTAATATGAGTCAGCACTTAGCTATGCTACAAATTCAATTTTATTTTGTTTTTAAACTAGAGTATGGCTTAGGCCGATTTTTTTATTTATATCCAAAAAAATATATAAATTTAAAAAAATAACCAAACCGCCTGTTAATTTTCAATATTAATTTTCAATATTAATTTCCGGAATTAGGATTTTTTTTTTAGGAATTTTTTTTTTCATTTTTTATTTATAATTTATTTATTTATTGTATTGAAGTATTACAAATATTTAATATATTTTTAAAAAAATAGATGGAATACTATATAATTTGATTTATACGAACAACTGCTACAAATAATATGGATCAACATTTTTCATGCCGGATTTTTTACGGCCGTAAGAAAAAATAATATAATATAATATATGTATATGTATATGTATATATATGTGTATATAATATAAGAGGAGGGTTCCAATGCCTCATTTTTTTTCATACCTCATATTTTATATTTTCATTTTCAAAGTCTAAATTGAGATGAAATTTTATATTTTTTGGATTTTTTTTGCTATTTTAAAATATTTATACTAAAATATGCACATTTTAAAATATACATATGTATATATAATATAATATATTTTTTAAGATGCCGTTTTTTTTGTACCACCCTGAAAAATCAGAATAAATTAAACACCACTCGAAAAATTGGATTTGAGATTCCACCACGTTCGCGTAGTGGATCTGCGAACGGATCGTCAACCCATTCGTGTAACGGATCCGCGGACTGACCCGCCAGAGTGACCCATCCGCGTGGTGGATCTGCGCACTGACCCGTTCGCACGGTGGATATGCGAACGTGGCGGAAATGCATAAAACCGGCTTCGCAGGCCATTTTTCCTGTCCATCCCTGTTCGTCCTTGTCTCCGCAAATTCCAGGTTTTTTTCTTTTTTTTAATTAAAATTTGTTATTTAATTTTGTATTTAGTAGTAGTATTGTAAATTATATATAAATATCAATATTTGCTAATTCTCTGTCTCCGCAAATCATCCCATACCCAACTACCAAAGGCCCGGGCAATTGCTAATTCTCTACCACACCATAATTTATTGTACTTTGGAACGATGCCCTCGTACCTTTTAGCGCATAAGTCAGCAATTGGCCGAATAGAACTATCAGCATTTTTTTCAAATGATAATTTTATATAGTTGGCGACCATATCGGACGTTAACTGTGCATGATCTAATCTGGATGCCGATGCGTGACATGTGTGCTTGGCCACATTCTTCATGATGGCCCAAGTATTACCAAAGCCTGTAGCCCACGCAACCAACACCCACCTGCATCGGGCATTAACACACTTGTACCTCAGCCTGGTGGTATCACTGTGTGTATTTTTAATCTTTCTATTTTGTTTGATGTGCCAGTGGTTAATTGTATCTTTCATCTTATCCTTACTGTCATATGTCATCCCCTTAGACAATTCATGTATTTCTCCCTTTTGATTTACAAAAGAAACAACAAAATTTAAACAACATCAATTTAATAACAACAATTTAATAATTATATTAAAATTAAATAAAAATTAACAAACATACCTCAGAAGTCGCAAAAAAAGAGCTATCGGCCTCTTCAAACCCTGATGTGTCATGAAATTGCTCAAACAGATGCCTTTCCCGACAACCCACTATAAGCCACTTCCGTCTACCAAGCATAGGAATACCAGTATCCTCATCACTGTGATTTGATACCCCACCATCCCCATTATCATCCCAATTAGCCTCTGCCTCCCTTTCTTCAGGATCCTCGTCCATATTGTTAGCATAATAAAGTTGTTCAGGGGTTTCAGATTAGTCCCTTTCAGATTGGACTCGGCTAGAGGACGAAGATGGAATCTAAGGTCGACCCCTATCAGATTGAACTCTACTAGGACCTGCTACACATGGGGCCCGACTAGGACCCGCTACAGACGGGGTCCGACTAGGACCCGTTATAGATTGCTCGAGCCCCAAACCCTGAGTCAAGTGCAACAATTGTCTGGTATTCTGTCTAGAGTTCTGTCTAGAGTTTTGCCTGGGGTTGGCTACCACATATAACTCTAGAAACTTGAAAGGAGTGGCCATATTCATTGTCATTTGGAGATATAACTCCCAACTGCTGTCGTCTTGTACCGGAAACTGTTGGAACTAGGTTTGGTTGCCTTGGCCAATATTTGTTGCACTAAATGCACCTCTAATTGAACAAAAACTGAAAATAAATTGCAATTGAAAGTAAATAGATGAGTTTAGAGAAATTGACATGCGGGATGATAACAGAGTTCGGCAAAACAATGGCCTATGTCTCCGGGGTGTCGCAACCTCTTTCTAGGTGCGCCTTTCTATTACCCAATATGAAAAGGATTACAATTGTGAACCGTGAGCCCTTACAAAATGAGAAGTCACGGCCAACGAGAGATGAGCGCCGGCGAGCCCTTACAACCAAGGGAAGTCACACGAGCAACTCAAGGTTTGAGCTGGCGAGCCCTTACAAACAAAGGAAGTCACACAAGCTACTCAAGAACAAGAGAAACACTCAATAAATCACTATAACCTAATCTAATTAGAGATTAGTGAAGTGGATTTGAGGTTGTTTGAGATTGATTGAGAGATATTGAAGTTTTAAGCTCAATCAACAATGGTGGAACCAAGCTCTCAGAAAATCGCCTCTTTTAAAGTTTAGGGACGGCTAGGTTGGATTTGAAAGTGATCCCTTCAGTCTATTTATAGTGGCAGCTCAAAAATGAGCTGTTTGACATAAAACGTTACAATGTTTTGTGCAAATGCGATTTTAGGGTTTTAAATCTCTGACAGCTTAGTAAAATGTTACCAACGTTTTATAAAACGTTACAACGTTTTAACCTGTAAAAACTTGATCAAAATAGAAGTTATTTGAAGCTTAATTATTTCTGAAACGTTGCAACGTTTTATAAACGTTACAACGTTTCATGTTGGTACAGTTCAGTTGTGCTTCAGCAGTTCTAAAGCTATTAATCGTTACAATGTTTGTAAAACGTCACAACGTTTGTATAACGTTATAACTTGATTCTTCTTTTGATCAGTTTGTTGCTACTAATTATTATAAAACGTTGCCAACGTTTTGAAAACGTTCATAACGTTTTATCCCAATTTAATCAACCTCAAACATACTTTACCAAGCTTTTGATTTTACAATTTGTATTCTTGATAAAAGTCTTTGTGATTTCTTCAGTCCAAGCTTATTACATCGCAGTTCTTACTCTTCTTGGACCTATATGTTCTCAAAAATAGAAGAAATCGTAAAATTCAATAATTGTATGTTTTTGCAAATTAGTCAAATAGACGTCAAAGATTATTGTATGAACAACAATATTGATCCTTGTGTTAATTACCAGTTCATAATTACGGTGGTCAATATCGAGTTGTTGGTACACTTCCCTATTTATACTTCTAAAATCCAAACCTAAGCCGATATTGAACATTTTGGCATTTGGTGGCTATAATAAGCGTCATTTGGTCCTTGTAATACTTCACCACCAAAATAACAAGCAATTCCAATCATAATTGGTTGAATAAACCTAATATTATAAAAAATATTATAAAATAATGCACTAAATTAAATAATACTACAGATAATAATTTTTTTGAAAAAAATAATGGAAAAAAAACGTACCTTGGCGGCTGTCTTTGGTGATGAATTGAAACAGAATTGATCTGATCTGTATTTATTCTAAACCTAATGAGTGCGCATATCCACCATGCGAATGGGTCGGTGCGTGGATCCACCACGCAGACGGGTCACTCTGGCAGGTCATGGCGCTAGCGGGTCAGTCCGCGGATCCGTTACGCGAACGGGTTGCCGATCCGTTCGCAGATCCACTAGCGAACGTGGTGGAATCTCAAATCCGATTTTTGAGGGTGGTACAAAAAAAAGGGTTTAAGATGGGTAGAAAATCACTGTTTTTTGAACGGTTCAAAAACATTGATTTTGTATCTATATTAAAAAATAGCAAAAAAAAATCCAAAAAATATAAAATTTCATCAGTTTGGATCGACAATTTGAACTTTGAAAATGAAAATATAAAATATGAGGTATGATGAGGTATGAAAAAAATGAGGCATTGGAACCCACCTCTTATATTATATATACATATATGAGTAAGGCTTGGGTGCTATGGATAACATAGAGGATCACCGTGCTACGGCTTAATATTCTAGTTTTCAAAATTCAAACGGTCGATCCGAACCATTCATCTTGTTCTCCATATTAATATGTGTTTGGAGACCAAATTTTACATTTTTTGAAAATTTTTTACTATTTTTTTAGCTAGGTAGAAAATCACTTGATCTAAAAAATTCTGCCATTAAGATATTTGATTTTCTACCTAGCTAAAAAAATAGTAAAACAATTTCAAAAAATTTAAAATTTGGTTTCCAAACACATATTAATATGGAGAACAAGATGAATGGTTCGGATCAACCGTTTGAATTTTGGAAGCTCGAATATTGAGCCGTAGCACGGTGGCCCTCTATGTTATCCATAGCACCCAAGCCTTACTCTACATATATATACATATATTATATTATATATACATATACATATACATATACATATACATATATTATATTATATTATTTTTTCTTACGGCCAGAAGAAATCCGGCATGAAAAATGTTGATCCGGATTATTTGTAGCAATCGTTCGAATAAATCAAATTATATAGTATTCCATCTATTATTAAAAAATATATATTAAATATTTGTAATACTTCAATACAATAAATAAATAAATTATAAATAAAAACTGAAAAATGAAAAAAAATTTCCTAAAAAAAAATCCTAATTCCGGAAAAAATTATTCCGGATATAGGAAAAAAAAATCCTAAATCTAGAAAAAATTATTCCGGATTTAGGATCCAATTTATTTTCCGAAAATTGGTATTGAAACTGGAAATTGGTATTGAAACCGGAAATTTTTTTTCTTGTTTGAGTAGATTTGGAAATTAACAGACGGTTTGGTTAGTTTTTTAAATTTATATATTTTTTTGGATATAAATAAAAAAATTGGGGCTTAGGTGCTATGGATAGCACAGGGGGCTACAATGCTACTGCTCAATACTTTAGTTTTTAAAATCCTAACGGACTATCAAAACCGTTCATCTTATTCTCCATATTAATATGTGTTTGGAGACCAAATTTTACATTTTTTAGATAGGTAGAAAATCAAATATCTTAATGGTGCAGAATTTTTTAGATCAAGTGATTTTCTATCTAGCTAAAAAGGTAGTAAATTTTTTTCAAAAAATGTGAAATTTGGTCTCCAAACACATATTAATATGGAGAACAAGATAAATAGTTCAGATTGACTGTTAGAATTTCGAAAATTCGAATATTGAACCGTAACACCGTAGTCCTCTATACTATCCATAGCACCGACGCCTTGCTCTTTAAACTATCATGGTAAGATATTAGAACACATAGCGACCAAAAGGATTAAGAGGTGACCTTTGTCCCAACTTTTCCGTTAAAAAATTGTTTTTTTAGGAAAATTATTGATGGTCTAAATTTTTACCTAGAAATATATTTATGCATGCATGCAAATGCAGGCATCTCATTTTAAATAGGAGAGTACTATACTACAAAAACAGTTATTTAAATATTGAGAGTTGAGAGAATATTTTATTTTTTAAATATTCAAATTACTTCTTTTTAAACAAATTGTTGGATCAATCTTGAATTAAACCGCTTCGTTATTTCTCATCTCTCCATCTTCGTTGATTTTTTTTCTCCCACTCCGCTACATGACCACTGGAGAAGGTCTTCATGCTTCCTTTCTTTGATCCCTACTCTAACCACAGCTACCTCCGCCCACCCTTACGCCCTCTTTTGTCGCTCTGTACGAATTAATCTCGTTCAAAGACTAATTATTCTCATTTAAAGATTTATTTAGGTTATTCTGAATGAAAAAAAAATATAGATTGTCTATGATATTATTTGAGATATTTTGAATAACAATTTGTACTTTGTACCGGTTCAATATGAATATTCTAATTTCTTATTCAATTTTACGTTACTTAGTGCTCTATGAGACATTAGATAATGATAATAATTAGTAGAAATGTAAGATACAATTTTGAAATAAAAAATCACTATGTATAATCGCTTTTACTATAGCTACGCTATTCGTGGTAACTTTTTTTGAGTCTTTCTGTGATGACGTGATAATCGTTATTTAGAAGCTTGATTTTAATTCATGCATACCAAGTCATAAATAATTCAATAATTTGACCAATAATTATTTTAATATTGGAGAATTAGGTAACTTTTTACTAATTAGTATTCATCAATGAGAGTTGTATACCTAATTATGTAGTCCCTAAAGATAATAAAAAATTAAAATCCATTTTGATATGTCATGTCATCAATCATGAATCATTCTCAAGTGTTGAAGAAACCCCTAATTATAGTCAAATTTAATAGTATGATTGAAAATCACTTTTCCTAATAAATCATTCTCAATTGTTGAAGAAACCACTAATTAATAATTATAGTCAAATTTAATAGAATGATTGAAAATCACTCGTTTTCGTAATAAATGTTCATCAATGTGGGATGTATATCTAATTTAGTGTGTGAACATATTTACTTTAGGGTAATTATAATTTCCCCCATCTATCCATCCTCCATTTCATCTCCTAACTAACTTTCTATTTTAACTATAACTATAACTAATATTTCTAACAACATTTATTTCTTTCCTCTTTCTCCTTTTCTCTTTCACCTCTATTTTTCCATTTTCACCTCCATTTTCTTCTCTCATCTCCTTCTCCCACCTTCCTCTTCCACCTCCACCTTTCACCTCCCTCTCTCACCTTCGCCTCCCACACCTCACCTCACTTCACCTCCGCCTCTACCTCCCTCTCTCACCTCCGCATCCCACCTCCTCCTCTGCCTCCGTTTTTCCATCAATAAGCTCCCCTCCCTCTCCCACCTCGAAATGGTAAATACAATAAACTCCCTCCCTCTTGCACTTTCACCTCGATTTTTTCCCTCTATGCCTGCTGCTCCCGCTCTAGCAAACGTTCTGCCGGAGATCATCAGTCACTCCATCCCAATTAAGCACACCTCTGCCAGGAATGAATACTTCAACGTGTAGGAATGAATACTTCAATGTGTAGGAATGAATATTAGAGCACATCTCTACCGAGTCAGATCCGTCACTATCGATCGTATCAAAATAATTTTGTATGTGTGTATGCAATTAATCTCTTTCATGTTTATGTTCTCAATCCTCATGAAGTAGCGAGTTTTGCAAAGAACAAAGCTTTATTAATGATGAATTAGGCCACTACGTATTAAATAAATTTTGAAAAAAAGAGAGAGATATATGAATGAATACTTCAATGTGTATAAATGAATACTTAATATCTTAGGTATGAATACTTGCGTGACAAGATATTAATATTTGTGCAACGGACAACTCGAAAGTATGTCATCATGGATTTCATTTGCAAGATAAAAATATGTAGAAAACATTCATGGTTTTAGATTTGCAAAATTTTTCACAGATCGTTAGAAATATTGGTTAGATTGAACGGAGAAAAAAAAATCCACCTCTAAAAATGTGTAAAAGATGGATGAGTGATGTTCCAGTTTTTATATTTGCACTTACACAATGAGGATTAATACTTTATCGATAAGAGATGAATATTTGTGTAACGGACAACTCGAAAGTATGTCATCATGGATCTCATTTGAAAGATAAAATTGTGTAGAAAGCGTTCGTGGTTTTAGATTTACAAAATTCCTCATAGATCATCAAAAATATTGGTTAGATTAAACGGAGAAAAAAAATCACCTCTAAAAAGTTGTAAAAGATGGATGAATGATGTATCCATATTTTATATTTGCACTTGCATGACGAGGATGAATACTTTTTCGATAAGGATGAATACTTGTACAACAGACAACTCAAAAGTATATTATCATGGATCTCATTTTAAAGATAAAATTATGTAAAAAACATTCGTGGTTTTAGATTTGAAAAATTCGAAATCAATTGTCAAAAAAATTGATTAGATTGAATGAAGTAAGAAAAAATCCCACCTCTAAAAATGTGTCAAGTTTTTTTTTTTTAAATACTTGATATATTAGGTGTGAATATTTTATGTGTTATAGATGAATACTTGATACATTATAGATGAATACTTACGCGCTCCAGTTATAAAATCTTTCAAATATTATGTGGTTCCAAAATAGTAAGTGGTTTATCTAAATAGTTAGTAGTTATTGAAGTAGTTAATGTCTGAGAGATAAAATGAGAGATTGTTACAGAGAGATAGTTAGATGCTCCTTTACTTTATTGTGTGATAATTTGCGTAATTCAACTTTGTGGTCCAAGTTTATATAAAAATCACCAACAAAAGCAGGACCACGTGGTTTAATGATTCATCTTTCTTGAGAACTCCGCTTTTTCTATTTTTAAACCGTTTAATATAACACGGCCAGTTCAATCTGTTTATAAATCACTGGTCTCACCAACCCTTTCCAAGCCTTTTTTTTTTTTTTCCTCTCTTTAATTCTGGATTATATTCTCAGACCTAATAATTTAGTGGGACCTGTTAACTCTCCTAAATTAAATTTCCAAGACGCCTCCGAATTATTGGGTCTTCTAAAATATCGGTGCCCACTTTGTTTAACTCTTTAACGCTTTGTTACAATTCTTTAAACTACTATCTTTAAATCTAAAACCTAACTTATAAATTTTTTTATAGATGGTACTTTTTGCAACGACAACCTTCTAGAAGGTTGGTAGCGCTCTTTTCAATGTGATTTCTAAAAACGTAGGTACTTAAATTTTATTTCTGAAGTCTTTATCTACGACTCATTAAAGCACTCGTATATCAGGTTTTTAAATCTTAGATGTAACTTATCATTTTTAACTAATAAAAGCCATAGGCACTTTTAATTTTTTTTCTCCAGCCTTTAACAATATGTTTACAACACTTTAAGGTATATCTGTGTTAATTCTTTCAACCTTTCATGTAACTTACGAAAAAAAAAATTTGACAGAAAAAGCCCGTAGACATTATAACAACAACACAAATATAACTTTCTGGTATTTAATCATTGATCTCATTTGAAGGAGAATCAAGTAAAAGACACTTGTTATTTTAGATTCGCAAAAATCACAAATTATCGAAAAAATAAAATAATATTGATAGGATGAAATACAAAGTGGATAAAAGTAATTTTTCTTTTATTTTGACTTGGAGACAAATTGAAAGAACAAGTAGTTAGAACTTAGAAGTAAAACTAGTTAGTGGACCGCTCCAAAATGAAGTTTCCGGGGGTGGGCAAAACAATATGGGTATTGATACTTTTGCCGACTTTTATATACAAAGAACCGTCAATGATACTTTCACTGACGGTTGTGTTTAAAAAACATCGGAAATGCTTTGTTACTCTGCTTATATATTCACACAAATATATATATTTGCTTCATATATATTTACACAAATATTAATACCTACTAAAAACATACATTAATTCAAAGAAAACATACATTCATATAATCCATTGAGTGAGTCTATGGTACTATGCATATCACGGGTTGTTACCGTGTTACGGCTCTATATTCGAGTTTTCAAATATTAATGGTCGATTCAAACCATTCATCTTGTTCTCCATATTAATATGTGTTTGGAGACCAAATTTTACATTTTTTGAAATTTTTTTACTATTTTTTTAGATATTTAGAAAATCACTTGATCTGAAAATTCTAGATCATCCAAAAACAGTGATTTTCAATAAATATAAAAAAATAGTAAAAAAGTTTCAAAAAATGTAAAATTTGGTCTCCAAACACATATTAATATGGAGAACAAGATGAACAATTCGGATCAACCGTTAAGATTTGAAAACTTCAATATAGAGCCCTAACACAGTGCCAAATCGTAATATGCATAGTACCATAGACTCACTCTAATCCATTTACATATATATACATTCATATATTTATTGACATGTACATGGAAACCAAATTTTACTTTTTTTTTGGAATATTTTTACTAAAAAATATCATTATATCATGCAATATGTGTAGATTGTTACGAATGTTGTATAAATCGATGTCATATAGTTATTATATAGATTATATGATTAAATTATGATTAAAAATAGAGGAGGGATCAAGTTACAACAATTTTTGAGTTACAATAAGTTATCACAACTATTTTCTATATTTTCAAAGTCCAAATCTTTGATTCAAACCGTTAGATGTGATCTCTACAATAAAATGTGCTTGGAGACCAAATTTTACATTTTCTGAATTTTTTTTACTATTTATTAAGATGGGTACAAAATCTAATGGTCTGAATTTGACTAATTTTTGTACCCATCTTAATAAATAGTATAAAAATTCCAAAAAATGTAAAATTTGGCCTTCAAGCACATTTTATTGTAGAAATTACATCTAACGGTTTGGATTGACGATTTGAACTTTAAAAATGTAAAAAATAATTGTAGTGACTTGTTGTAACTCAAAAATTATTATAACTTGATCTCTCCTCTTAAAAATATTATCATAGAACAACAGAGAGGTAGGAAAAATGCTTCTTGTAAGTTTATCTCTTATTATATTGAAATAATGCTTATTTATATCTTCACCATATAATTTTGTCTTATTTGGACCAATTCAATGTTCTCTAATATACAACATTTGGGCAAGCCCAAAGTTTACTGAAATCAGTACAGCCCAGCTATGCTAATTTGGGCCTGAGCCTAAACATATTTTCACAAGTACAATTTGAAAAATGTCTGAAGAGCTGTAAATTAATCAAGGTAATCTTATAGTAGCACCATATCTATTTTTATAAACTACAGACCAGCACTGCTCCCACACTGATAGCTTCATTAAAAATACATTTGCACTTAATAATTAATAGTTATCTTAGTCTGACATTAAGCCTCCTCAGCCACACAGAATGTAAAATCATATTAAACACATCGAATCGCATAGGAGGTTGGTTTAACACAAAATGCCTCTTCACAGCCTTCACGCCTTCTCTAAGTCTCTCGATCTCCTCTTCTGGTACTGCCGCTAGCAGGTTTCTGAGGTTCGGTATATCAGCAACTGACATCGAAATCGAAAACTCGTTCCACTGTAGCACGTCACTAAAAGGAAGTACATATCCTTTTGAGATGATAACGGGTACACATTCTGCCCAAATTGCCTCCGCTATCCGAGGGCTTGAGACCTCAAATCTGTTATTGATGAGAAAATTTACACAGTTGACTACAATTAGTTTAGATTCATGACATAAAATTTTGTTT
This sequence comes from Carex pumila, assembly GCA_033356055.1. Lineage (NCBI taxonomy): Eukaryota > Viridiplantae > Streptophyta > Magnoliopsida > Poales > Cyperaceae > Carex > Carex pumila. The sequence goes on along the minus strand of JARJHM010000739.1, from coordinate 137,358 downwards.
AATGCCCTCCAAAAGATGAGGAGGGTTCAAATGCACCATTATTTTAGTGCTCCAATATGCTTTACATGGACTACATATATTATTTTTCTCCATTGTCAAAGTTCGAACAGTCGATCCGAACAGTTCAACATGATCTTCCTAATAAAATATGCTTCGAGACCAAATTTTATATTTTTTTAGAATTTTTTAATTATTATTTTTTAAGATAGATATAAAATCATTTTTTTAAGGAGATTCTAGACCATTTGATAAAATCATATTGTACTTATCTAAACAAATGGTAAAAAAATTCTAAAAAAATATGAACTTTGGTCTCCAAGCATATTTTATTATGAAGATCATGTTGAGCGGTTTGGATCGACTGTTTAAACTTTAAAAATGGAGATGAAGGATGTGAAGCATATTGGAGCACCAAAATGATGGTGCATTTAAACCCTCCTACCAAAAGATATACATTTAATGCCAGCCTTTTATATTGTAATTTTTTTTTCCAAGTTAGTTAAGAACTTAGATTTATAACTCAAGGACTTTCAACTTACCTCTTTGTAATATATTAATATTTATTTAATTTTATTCAACTATACACATATCTATTTTTCTTTTTCTTTTAAAAAAAAGGGATAAAACCATTTTAATTAATATGAAATTGTTAGCTACATTACCAACTAGTTTTTAAACCTAAAAGACTAATTCTTTTACCCTAAAATGCCATTGGAATTGAGATCTCAGCCACTCACAGGAGCGGATTTACACATAGCACCCGGGGGTGCTAAGCCACCCCATAATTTCGAAATTCTTAATCATGTAAGTTGAAATTTAATTAAACTTTTATTTTCTTAAATTTTTTATATAATTTAGCCCCCTCCTCATAAAATATCAAATTTGTGCTTATAGTCTAGTGCTTAAGACTCTTTTTTGTACTTGAGAGGTCTTGAGTTCAAATTCCACAAACTATAAATTAGTTATTATGCATTTTAAGTTTTTAGTCCCCTCTATATAAATTTTCTAGTTCCGCCCCTGGCCACTCATTTTGCATCACTCATCATCCCTAAAAACTCTCAGTATATGTTACCAGTATACGCTGCACTGTATAAAAAACTCTCACCACAACAAGCCATTTGGTGAGGTTTTTGAGTGTGCTCCTGTATCCATCCCTCATGTTTGGTCTCTTCACTGCTGACTGTATCTTGAGCTAGTGTGTTCTTTGCTGTAGACTCATTTTGGAAATTTCTGGGTTTTCTGAGATTCCTCCACCAGCTCGTGTTGCCTTTCAGCTTTCTATTGCTTGTAACATTTCTTTTGAACTAACAAACACTTGCTGTTTTATGTATCAAGCTTCTTACTGCCACTAGGAATCTCTTGCAACATTTCCTCAACAAAATTAGTATCACTCGCATTTGTATCTGAATCACTCACATTTGTATCCACCTACTTACTCCAATTAGGGTTAGTACTGTTGAAAATTAATTCAAATTGATTAAAGCATGTACAAATCAGTTTTTAACTGCATAAAAACTGCATGAGTTATTTTAGGCATTGGTTATTTTCAGCATAGTTATGTTAGGATTAGTTAGAGTAGTGGTTAGTTATTTTTCAGCATGTTGTGTAGTGGGTGCTTAATTTAGGAAAGTTGTAGGTGGTTATTTTAGGAACATTGTATTGTTTTAAATACAGCAGAACTCTATGTAACTGAGTAAGAGAGAAATGAAATAAAGCGTTGTTTCTATTTAGAAAAATATTCTTCTCTCTTCAATCCTGTGCATACTGTCACAATGCAGTGCAGTATTGCTTAGTTTATCCCAACAGAATGGTATCAGAGCCGAAGGTTCGGTGGGCAAGCAATTGAAGGCAGAGTCAAGTTGCAATCGATGGTAGAGTTGATTGTTGTGCAACCTTGAAGAATTGGGGCGTTTTCAATGGCAGAAAACAACAGCAGCTTGGTGAATGTGACGCAACCAGCAATTCCTCTTTTCAAAGGCAAGAATTATGAGTTTTGGAGTATCAAGATATCAACCTTGTTCAAATCACATGGCCTATGGGACTTGATTGAGAAAGGAGTTCCCAATCCTGATCCAAATCCACAAGAAACCATGAAGAAAGATGCAAAAGCGCTGTTCTTCATCCAACAAGTAGAGCATGACACAATCTTCTCAAAAATTGCAGCAGCCACCAATGCAAAGGAGGCATGGACATCCCTGAAAACAACATTTCAGGAGAGTACTCAAGTCATGGCAATCAAACTTCAAGGCCTACGCAGGGACTTTGAAACATTGCAGATGAATAAGGAAGAATCTGTGTAAATTTTTTCTTTCAAGAGTACAAGAGGTGGTCAATCAAATCAAAGTATTTGGAGACACCATGGAGGAGAAGACTGTGGTGGCGAAGGTGTTAAGGAGCCTAACACCCAAGTTTGATCATGTAGTTGCAGGAATTGAAGAATCAAACGATCTTTCAACCTATTCCTTTGATGAACTGATGGGATCACTGCAGACCCATGAAGCAAAGTTCAAATCAAATGAGAAAGGCTATGGAAAGGCGTTCTACAGAAAGGGGGAGTCCTCTCAAGGCAGAGGTGGACGTGACCATTGTAGATTTGGCAGTTTTGAGTTTCAGCATGACAAAAAGATGTCTAGTGCTTCCAGCAGAACAGATATGGCTGTGTGCAAGCCGATTGTTTCAAAAAACAAAAGGAAGAACAGCAAGCATGCTGTGAAGAAGAAGAAAAAAAGAGCAACTCATGCTTTTCATGGTGTATAAAGCAGGTGGAAGGCAAAGATCCGCAATCTTTGAAGAAATGGCAGAAAATCAAAAACTAGCATCAAGCATTGCAAGAAGAAATATTAGAAGCGAGAACAATGGAGATCAAGAGTGAAAGTTCAGAAGAACATAAGGCTGAAATTCTGATTAAGGCATTGGCAAGAGGAATGTTTGAAGAATTCAAAATAGGTTTTGGCATAATCAATTTTGAATTAAGGGGGAGTGTTGAAAATTAATTCAAATTGATTAAAGCATGTACAAATCAGTTTTTAACTGCATAAAAACTGCATGAGTTATTTTAGGCATTAGTTATTTTCAGCATAGTTATGTTAGGATTAGTTAGAGTAGTGGTTAGTTATTTTTCAGCATGTTGTGTAGTGGGTGCTTAATTTAGGAAAGTTGTGGGTGGTTATTTTAGGAACATTGTATTGTTTTAAATACAGCAGAACTCTATGTAACTGAGTAAGAGAGAAATGAAATAAAGCGTTGTTTCTATTTAGAAAAATATTTTTCTCTCTTCAATCCTTTGCATATTGGCACAAAGCAGTGCAGTATTGCTGAGTTTATCCCAACAAGTACCCCACTGGCAGCAACATCTCTTAGCATATTGAATTTTTTCCTTTATCTAATTTTTCTACCCTTTCACTGTGTTCTGTGTGGTGGTAAGTGGTAACTAGTCCAATATTCCCCTTTGCTGTCACAGTTTTTAATCCATATGTATGGTGGAACGTACCTGGGATTCACGGGTAATGAGCTCGATAAAGATGGATCAGGTTGTGGAGGTGGAAGTTGCTTAGGCACTGAGGGAAGAGCCATGCTTGCGCAACACTGTGAGGCACAGTACCCGAGCCGGTTGGACACAAAGTACAAGGTTATGTTGCGGCATTGTCTCGCCTGATGACCATGATCTCTATACTTGAAATAGATCGGATTAGAAGGAGATGATGCACAAGATAGTTCATCGAACTTCAATCTAACTATCTCAGATCTAGGTTGACCTTCGTCGGGCCTGTGTATTAGATCACCGCCAGAACTGTACTCCAATCAATGAATTCTTTTGTGTAGGTTTGACGACTTTTGTTTGTGTGGGCTTCACCTTAAACAAAAGCTTCTTCTTCACTCCGAAGGCCTCTTTAAGCATCTCCATGGCTTCAAGAATCTTGCCACTGATTTTCTCTGCTGCACTGACCACACATGACAGCTGGTCATCCAAGAGTTCATTCAACACAAAGATCGCTGGATCAGTTGGCAGTTGCTGCTGGTAAAGGCTCCTGCGCTGAGGTAGAAAATCCACTAATGAGCGTCACCTTTAAGCACATCACCGCCACCTTAAAGCTCTCCAATAATGCTTTCTCCATCCACTCCTCTATTTTGACCTCGCTCTTTCCACCGTGCTTTCAATTTCTTCGTGTAAGAAGCTTCTCTCTGATTGAAAACCTAACTTATGATCAGAAACTCTCCATTGAAAAATATTTCTTGTTTTCATTTGGATTTTGAATTTTGATTTCATTGGATTTTTATCTCACTCGATTTTGACCACCCAAATCACCTCAAGATTGCCTCACAACACTCTCACTCCCAATATAAGGAAGCAGAATTAACACACACAAAAGTTTGAATGATACCATTCCCAATCTTTTATGTTATATCAGGTACTTCAACTAATTTTTTTTCTGCTATTATGTTATCCTTGATTTAACCAACTAATGAAGAAGATACGTACAAAAGAGATTACCCGCTGGGGCAGAGGCAAAATCGAGATCGCAGCAAGAATGAATAATAATCAAGTCCCTCTGGCAAATACTCATACACAGGGAAGTGTTCAAGATCCTGACCCTTCCAGTGCTCGAATAGAATCGGTCTCACTGGTCCACGACGGCCTCCAGAAAAAAATGCAAGGAGTGTACGATCCCCCAGACCAGGGAGGGGAGCAGCGGTCAGTTGGGCTGGCATGCTTCCATTTTGAAGATTTATCCGTGGGATTGAAACGTCCTTGCTCGGGATGAACGCTCCGGAAGTGTTGGCATTGCAAAATGCACAAATTGAATTAGAGTAGAGTTGTGGAATGCGATAGGAGACATAAGGTCCCTGGAATTATTTGTTCAATTTAGTATGTTCATATAAATAATACATTTAGATATTCAAAACTAAATACAATGTCTTAAATTAAAATTGACAAAAACTCAATGATCATTTAATCTCTGTCATGCAGGAGTTCACAATTTTAATCACAATTTAACAATTCCATCTTTTCAGATTAAAGACAGTGCCACAAAATAAGAATGTAAAAAATATTCTAAAAAATTGTACCTAATTTTGGAAAAAGAAACAGATATTCTCAAATTATACCCAATCATGTGCAGAAAGCATGAAATGGTCAGCACCTTCAGTTCGATTCCAGAAGGGGTGTTTTCTCCTCACAACTTGTACATAATCTTCAAATGAACGATGGATATGACGTTTACTTTTACGAATGAGGCGGTCGTAAGCATATTTAACAATATTAGTGACACTAACTGGCAAGAAGTATGCATAGGCTTGATTCGGATCCCATGTCCGAGCTCCTGCTTGGTTTGGCTGCAACATCTCGAGCTGTTCGATGAATCGACCTTCAATGGTGTAGATGTCCTTGCATGGCCCATGGTGCACTAATGGTGGCTGTCCTTCCTCATATACATAAACCTTAAATCTTTTCTCCATTTGTCTGTAACTCCTACAAGCCAAAGTGCAACACTGTTTCGGATTGTTAAACACACAAAGGAAGGGATAAATCACATAACATTATGCTAGATATAATCAGAATCGATATTCCAATTGCAAACAATATACATTCAGAGTGCAAACTATTAAATGGAAGAGGTCTAATGTATCAACTTCCAGTTTTTGTTGATCTTGCTTCCTTTTGAGTAGTGTACCTCTTTTTGGTCACTAGGCTTCACATTTTGCAGTTAACAGTTTATCAATTCAATCGAATTGTTTTTTCTTCTGAGCAATGATTGCACGATAATGTATTACAGTGGTAAAGACAATGCTCTCTGTGTAGGAGGTCGCACATTTGAAACCCAGAAGAAGAATCCTTTATGAATATTAAATAATTGAGTGGCTTGATTTCCAACCTTTACTAAAAAAAATTAAAAGAAAAAAAGAACCGATAATGTATTACAGTGATGTTGAAAAGCATTTCTAAGGTTTCCAGTTATTTCCTTATTTGTCCTTCAAATACCAATTCATTTGACCCTACCATGCATGGCTTTTAGACCTAGCTGAAATTGGATTCACCAAACAAAACTCAATACGGACCAATTTATTGAATTTTATGTGGTTGAGCATAATATCCTTGATTAATATATATTGATTGATTTATAGAATTGAGAGGACAAATTGCCATTGAAGAGAAATGCATACCATCATGGTTTCCATATAAACTTAATTAACCAATTCATCATTCTCTAAATCATGTTGTTACATATTATACCATTATATCAAACAAATTAAGTACACATGTTATGTAAACCATAGTCCATTTCAGAGCAGAACAATACTTGGATACAACATTAAATAAATAGCTTACTCGAGAAAGGCGGCAGGGTTTCTGTAGATGCGAGTGATAGACACCCCCAATTCATTTTGAATTAATGTTGGATTATTTTCTGTTGAATTGGCTGCTCGTTTAATAATGGCACGCGCAGTTGCGAGCGATCTTTCAATTTGTAGCAGCCTATAATCTCCATTTTGGTCTTCATTAGATGTCTAGCCAACAAAGAAAAAATCAACAAAAAGTTGAGCAATCATAGGAAGGAGATTGCTATACTGCACTAAGGTTGGATGGAATAACTTGGAAGTAGTAGGTAATGCTTAAGAAATAACAAAAGTATTGGTGTTTTTCTTAAGAAATAGGAAACATGTTGAAGAAGGAAAGCATCAATCTTACTTACCGTTAGATGTCGGTGTTGATTAATTAGCTTGGTAGATTTAGCTGAGAGGCTCAAGTTAGAGAAAAGAAACCAAACTGTAAGAGCAGATATTAACAAAGAGTGTTTCGGGTGCATAGTCGATCGATGGTGAAAGAGAAAGTATTGGAATTCAAAACAACAAAAAGGAGCGGGTCGGGGTATGAATTGTTGTGATCATCAAGAGAGAAAGATAGAGAGATACGTAAATAAATATCAAATTAAATGTAGATTTTGAATTGTACAAAATCCTTTATTGCTACCATGGAATGAAGTTAAAGGTTAATTACAAAGAACTGAAAAAGAAAAACATAAAGGACATAAAAACTAAAAACTAATTGACAAAAAAATGATATTCAAGCGATTCTAAGCAAAATTTTGGGGAAAAAAAGAAAAATCGAAAAAAAAAACAAAGAGGAAAAAAAATGAAAAGAAGAAAAGAGAAACGAAAAAAAAATGAGCGGTCTAGGTGAAGTTTTGAAAATAGCATCTGAGTCATTGTTAACCCCTAAAAAAAACATAGAAGAAGAAAAAACGGAGGTGTCCAAGTTTTCAGTAAAATGGAGAGAAAGAAAAGTAAATGTTATGAGAAATGGAGAAATGGAGGTAGCCATTTATGCAAAAAATGGAGGGTAAAGGAAGAAGCGGGTTGAAAATAATTCGCATATAAAACTGACAAATGGTCCCCATTTCCTTTTGTTCTTTCATGCGAGCATGGTTCACAAGTATATCTTTAAGCTAACTTTATGGCTCATATGCACCAGGTCTAAGCAGTCTGGAGAGCCCAACTTCTTCTAACCTTGAGACGGTTCAAATGGCAAAAGAAAACTTGGAGGAACTGAAGAAGAGCAAAAAATGGAAAAAATTGAGTACATAATATCATACTTATATGTATAACAAATTTAATATATTTTTTAATCTCATCAATAAAAGAACTAATTTATTAATTAAATTATATTGTAAGGGAATTGATGACTTAGTATAGTGGCACGTGCCCTCGTCTCTCTTTGGAAAGATGCATGTTTAATTGAGAAGATTAATATCTAAATGATGCTGGGATTTATTGGGACCTTTTAATAAAAAAATATATCTATTGTACCGATTGTTGTATACATCGATGTCATATAGTCATTATAAAGATTATTTATATTATTAAATGATGACTAAAAATTAACATAGAATTAACCACATAGAGGTATGAAATATGTTTCTTATCTTTATCCTATAAGTTTTATTTTTTTCTTATTATTAATTTATCTCTTAATATATTTAAATAATGCTTATTTATATATAACTTTCATTACCCTATATTGTCGTATGTGTATCAAATTTGGATTAATCGGACCTATTGAATGTTCTCTAATATACAACATATATCATTTTCAATCTAAACCATTGTTTTGAGCATGTCGACAGTAAACTGAAACCAGTACAGCCCCACATTCGGGCCATAATTAATTGAATTTGGATCTGAACCTAACATATTTCACAAGGCAATTTAATCAAATAATCATATACCACTATTTTATTTTTATTTTTTATCTTCTTCAGACAAAAGTCAACATATTAATTTACATGTAAAATTTATATATTTTCAAATAAGTTTAGTATTTATATAAACTGTATAAAAAATTATAAGTTATTTTAATATATTTATTCTAGCTTCATCATATTTTAACAGCTTAATTTTACACTGAATTAATAAAAATGTATAAATATTACATTTGAAGTGTTGTATATACCCCAAAAATGGAATGTTTGTATCTGAGTCCCTACAAAACCTGATGTAATATACCATAAAAATGGAATGCTTGTTTATCCACGAAAGGCACCAATAATTAATTGTGATTTGAAAAGAGGTAAAGCAAAGTTTAGCCAAAAAGTCCAATTTCTTAAGTAACTCAGCACATGAACGATTTGATGACCTTTATCATCTTGGAAGAAAAAAAAACATTAAAATTACACACAAAAATGATACGGGGTTCATTTCTTAAATACAAGAATGAACTAAACACAAGTTTTCCATTTAATTCTTAATCAAAATGTAAATGAAAGATATAAATTCCAACAGTTACGTACCTTACAAATAATTATTAATTATCAACATCAAATTACTTAAGTTTATATTAATAAGTTTAGCCGAATAATTTTCTGAAGTGAAAAGGAAATCTTAAATAATGCATGTGCCCACTTCTGAAATAAAATATTTCTTTTACATGATTGGCGGAATGACAATTAAAAGACAAACTTGCTACAAATATATTAATGGACAAACTTGCTACAAATTAATTTTAAATTTCTGTATAACTCGCACTTCTTAGCATTTTTCCCACCAACTCCCATAGGTCAACAAATTAAACTTCGACAAAATAGATGTTGATCTCAAAAAATAGTTCTCTTTAGAAAATCCTCTATTTTCAGATAATAACCACTAAATTAGCTTGAAGTATATATAACCAAAAATTAATTTATACATCCTATATATATCGCATCAAAAAAATACGAAGAGTGCATATATAACTATTTTGGTGAATTAACTTGCCTAGTCGATTTAGGTACAAATATATCAAGTCACGCACAAATATGGGCATATGGTTCATTCTAGGGGTGTAAAATATGGGCATATGTCTCATTCTAGGGGTGTATCTCTCCTTTTGGCTAAGACAATTTCAAATGAATGCCAAGTCAAATACATGCTATCATGTAAATCTTACTTGTAAGCACTAAAATTTATAGTACAGTTAATTGAATAATTTGTTCAATTTTAAATTCACATGCCCCTTTTTACTTTTAAACTATACATAATTGGTTGCTAGTCGATATTCCAAACTGTTCAACCTTAAAAACTTTAAAAAGATTGTAGCATTGGTACACACTCTCTATCCCTCTCTCTAACTTTCCCCTGACCTATTAGGGTATGTTTTGATGTGTTAAGAATAGAAGCTATTTTAGAATTTGGGCTATTTAGAATAGCAATGTACATTCAAACAACGTTTTTGCTATTCAAAATAGTTAAAATAATTGCTATTCGGAATGTGTGAAGAGAGAGGGAATAACTGCTATTAAGAGTTAAAATCTCGTTGAATGCATGGGTGAAATTCTGCATAGGCGATCTTCGATTCTTGAAGCAACTAAACAATTTAATAATTTTGACTGCATGAGCCGTACTTGAGAATTTTCAACAGTTAATTAATTTTTGACTAGACTACATGGGTTTTTTTTTTTTTTTAATGTTTTTCAACTGGTAGAACAAACAATTTCCAAAACAGAGGAAGACATTTAAAATCCAGAATTCCAACATATATAACAATTTCAACAAAAAATTCATGTACACTAATTTATACAAAAAATAAAAATTGTTATTGAGCATTAATTACAAAAGTTAAATCCATATAAACTAAAAAATTCTATTAAGGACTAGAAGAGCTGGATATATGAAGGACCCTCAGAATCGGATGGAGAGTTGGATGAAGTGTCGGACGATCTCGTCCGACTCTTCATCGACTCCCCATCTTGCTCTGGTCCTTCATCCGACTAGATCTTCATCCGACTCTGAAATTATCATCCAAAAACACTTTAGCGCACAAATCAGACCGGCTCTTCATCCGGTTTGAAGGTCCTTCTCCAACTCTTCATCCGGCTGGCTCTGAAATTATCCAGTAGTGTTCTTTTCTTTTAGAGGAAGAAGATACATGTTTTAACAAATAAAGAGTTAGGTGAAAGTAAAAAGTTAGACGAAGGACCTTCAAAAAAAAGGGAAGAGATGGATGAAGAACCTTCAGAGTCGACTCTTCATTCGGCTCTGAAGGTCCTTCATCTCACCTCTTCCTTTTTTTTCGAAGATCTTCGTCCAACTCTTTATTTGATCAGCTCTTTCTTTATTAAAACATGATTTTCATCCACCTCTGAAATTATCAGATCATAGAGAGAGAGAGAATTGATCAAATCGGCGTTGGAAAGGAGAAGGCCTTTTATATAACCAACTTGGTGATGGAAAAGACGCGTCCTTTACCAAAACCCTAAAATAACCTTTCTACATGGGCTTTTTTATTAAACGTCCGTGGAGCTCTCTAACAGCTTTCCACACTATTAATTAAACAAAAAACTGTGTATAATTGACACCTTTCTACACGGCGTTTTATGAAACAGCCGTGTAGCTCTCACAAGCTTCCTACACTTTAATTTAAACAAACATCCGTGTACAATGCCGATCTTTCTTTACGGGTCTTTAATTAAATATCCGTGGAGCTCTCTCAAGGCTTTCTACACTCTTATTTAAATAATAATCCATGTACATTTCTTGATAAACGTCCGTGTAGCTCTCTCACAGCTTTCTACACTTATTTTTTAGTAAACATCTGTGTAGAGATCCCACACATATTTCGGACTTCCAAAAAATTAGAATTTCTCCACGGTTTTTAGGTAAAATTATCAAATCCGTGTAGAATGTGCAGTGTACAATGACCATTTCTGTAGTAGTGATTAGTCATAAATTCGTCGGTTTAGTAAAAATTAGTATTTATTTGTTTGCATTTCCTATGAGACATAGTATTTAATTTCGTTTTACTTTAAATATGTATGAAGTTGTTTTTACGGCAGAAAATTTTGAATAGAAACGTTTATTTTGTTTGTTATAATTGTGAGTTCATCTTTTTACTTTTCTCTTGTACTACTTACTCGGTACATAAGCTTAACAGGCAAGATTGTAACGGGACCGCTTTGAGTCATATTAGCTTTCCAGACTATGTATGGTCGAGTTTTTTGTACTATTAGTAGCAATCTATACGATTAAATTCATCTTTTTTCTTTGCAACAGAGCTGAAAAATCAAGCTATTTTTATTCTCCTTTTATTTTCGGTTCAAGTTTCAGATTTGGAAACACATCAGGTTAAAACATATTTCTGAAATATCTTTATAATTCAAGATTCCAAAGATATAATTTGTTTATAAACTTTTCATCCAAAGTTTAGCCATGTTACTTTAGTGCCCTCACAATAATTTATTAAAAAATAATTCTGAAAGTACCTAATAACAACATTGCTAGCACAATCAGGTCCCTAAAACGCTCATACCGGAAAAATCAGAGTAACGTACCAAAACAAGTGGTTTGAATTATTGATTTTAAGCTCAAACAGAAAACAATTTCTTAAAGATAATGCCAGTCACACGACCACTTTACTGACCAACCTTCAATCAATATTATATTTTCCAATCAAAGTTTTGTGCACCCAAAATTATATGTCAGGTACGTTGAATGAAACTTATTAGAACGAAGTTAATAGGCCAACAAATGCAGTGGAACAAACTCTTGAAGTAGAAGCACTATATAACTATTTATGCATCTTTGTAAATAGTACTCAATTGATTTTTGGTATTACATAATTTAATTTAATTTTTGTAATACATAGTACATATATAATTGATTGACAAATTCAACATGTATTATTTGCGGCAAATCTTATATTGGAGCTGATGTCTTTGGTGTCGTCCGCCTCACCAACCTACCTCAAACATAAGAAATATAACTAAGTTCTAAAAGCATCTTTGTCCAAAAATATAAGTGCTATGTGATAAAGTTGTTTTGCATTGCCATCCTCCTTAGCAAAAAATGGATTATACAAAGCTTTATTGTCTATGTCGCAATAATTCCAGCAGTAGACACTCATAGCCCGAGCCTTGTAGATTGCATTTGTGGGATTATCAATGTATTTGCTTGAAGGCTTCTTGGTAATTTGATTAACAGCTTCATATAGATGATCGATTGCTTTAGAGTACTCATCTTGGCAGCAACTTATGCTATTCTTGAGATGAGCATATGCCGGGTTCAAAAGTAGATTTTTAAAATGTGATATTATTGATGTTGTATTTTCTATAGCAAGGTTTATGCTGGTGTGAATAAGACCGGTTAAGTTGGCCAACACATCAGCTTGTAAGGAAGTCATGCAGAAATCACGAGATATTTCTTGGTCGACAGCTGCTGCTCTACTACAGGCAGAGGATACAAAAGAAGCATTGTTGATATGTTGAAGAGAAGCAAAGGATGCAAGAATAAAGATAGCAACTACAGTAGAACGGAAATTCATGTTTGATGCAACAATTTTTTGAAGCTGTTAATATTGGATATGAATAATATCACTGTGAAAAAGAAAAATTTAATTCATAACATGGAGCGCAAAAGGAGCGACCATGGAGGCGATATTGGCGAAAAGAAGGATGCAATTCAATTAGACAATTGGGGAGCAAAACAGCAGGGAAGGGGACACCAGGGCAGGGAACGGATCTGGAGGGAGCCACCTCTCTACAGTCGCCCTTCATTAAGGCAGCAGGCAGGTAAAAGTAGGGGACTTTAAGGCAGGAGATTCAAAATGACATTAATGCAGAGGGGGGACTGCAGAAGGTCCTGCCAAGGAGGAAACGTGTAAATCCAAACAATAGATACCCTGTAGTGTACATGCATTCAAGCCATAGAGAGGGCTTTAAGGGAAAAGCTCAGAAGGAGCCACCATTGAATGCTACGCAGGAGTATAGGAGAGCATTCAATGAAAGTAGATGCTTTCGTTGCTTCTCCAAAAGCCACCAACAGGCAAATTGCAGAGAGCCGCTGAGATGCTATAAGTGCAAAGGCATAGGTCATAAATATGTTGCCTGTAGAAAGGAGAAGTTGCCCATAAAAGAAACAGAAAAAAGGGCACATCTTTCTACCATCACACAGGGGCAAACATATGCTCAAATAGTTCTTGGGAGAGCTGAAGGAAAAGAAAAGGAGAAAGAACACAACACAGAGCAACCATCTAAGCAGGGACCACAGAAAGCACAGCCGAAGCAAGCAAAACAAAAGGGCATTAGTATGGATGATTTATGGGATGTTAGACCAGAGGAATGCAACGTTTACATTCCGCATAGAGAAGATCTCCATCCACAAAATGCTAAACTATGGCGCATGGGTATGGTTGTCATGACGCAAGGACCACCCTATAAGGATGTTCCTGGGCTGTTTGCAAGGCGTCTAGCAAGGCAGTTTGGTGGGCACCCCCGCCAATTTGAGGTTTACTCTGGCAACCCTAATGAAGATGCCCCTTTTGTGCTTATGGTACCAAACAAGAATCTATTACAGCAAATTGTGTGGAATAGTCCTTACACCTTAAGGGCAGGAGTGCAGGTGGGTGTTATACTGTGGGACATAACATGGAACATGGTCTATAACCTGCTGCCTTTTCAGGCTTGGTTACGGCTCAGAAACTTGTTGTTTCATGCATGGAACATGGAGGGTATCAAAAAGGTAACCACTGAGTTGGGTCGCCTAATGGTGATTTTGCCATATGGTTGGCAAGGGGACATTTTAGGCATATCACGGTAAGAGTTAATTGTAGAGACCCACAAGAGATACCGAGGTTTGCGAGATACTATGAAGATGACCATCAGTGTAGGGTTAAGGTTGATATCCTACACTGGAGGGAGTGGCAGGAGGGACCTTATCCCTTCCAACATGATCATCTGCAAATTGAGCAAAACCTGCAGGCAAATCATCCACCTCAGCAGCTGGATTCGCCACCTCATCCCAAAGAAAAAGGGATCCTTTCAACTAGGAGATTATAAGCCAATTAGCCTATTAAACTCGGTTCAAAAGCTTTTTTCAAAGGTAATGGAAAATAGGCTCAAGTTAAAAATTAATGATTTGGTGGAACCAAATCAAAGGGGTTTTGTCCAAGACAGATTCATAGATGAAGGGTTTCTTTATGCTCAAGAGGTGGTTACAATGGCAACAAGGCAAAAGAAACAGGTTGGGTTGTTCAAAGCGGATATTTTTAAGGCTTTTGATACACTATCATGGGAGTTCATAGAGAGAGTGTTGGTGGCTAAAGGATTTCCTCAAGAATGGGTGAGGTGGATAAAAAATGGGGTCTTTATAGGATCGGCAAAGGTGCTGGTTAGCTCAATTCAAGGGAAGAAGATCATACTTAAGTGAGGGTTACGTCAAGGAGACCCGTTATCTCCTTATATATTTATTTTGGCTATGGATTTTCTAGCAAAATGGTCAAAGAAACTTGTGCAGCTGAATCTGTACAGACCGCCATTCCAAGGGTGTCAACCATGTCTTTTATTTGCCGATGACACGCTATTTTTTATAGAACCAACCAGCCAGCAGGTGAAGTTCTTAAAAATCATTCTTCGGATCTTTCAAGAATTGTCAGGTCTAGGGATTAATCTAGAAAAGTCTGAGTTCCTGATTACGGCATCGGATGAAACTCAAGTGCACCACATGGCAAGGATCATGGGATGCAAGCCGGGAGTTTTTCCGATCACTTACCTTGGCATGCCGCTATCCAACAAAAAATTACTGAAAAGTCAGTATTTGCCATTGATACAGAAGATAGAAAATAAGTTGACAAATTGGAAAGTGAGCATTCTCTCAATAGGAGGCAGAGTGATACTATTGAATGCAACATTAATGGCCATGCCATTGTACATGATGCAGACATTTTTATTACCCAAGTGGGTGATCAAAAGGATTGATCAAATTAGAAGAAAATTCCTCTGGCACGACCATAAGCAATAGCACGAAAGAGGGATTAGTTTGGTGGCCTGGGAAGTGGTAACATGGCATAAGAGGTTAGGAGGAATGGGAGTCCTTAATTTGCATACCATGAATAAGGCGCTCCTATCAAAGATCATGTGGAGATGGGTACAAATCAACAGACCAGATTGGATGAAGCTACTGACCTTTACGGGTGAAACCATCAGACCATGGGACATCCGGCAGGTTACTCCCTTATGGCAGGGGTTAAAGCAGGTTAAGGTCTTTTTTTAATTTTCCATCACCTATAGAGCGGGGCAGGGTAATCATACAAGATTCTGTAATGATGATTGGCTTAGTGGGGCGATTTGCAATAGGTACTTAGAGCTATACCGCCACGCACAGGAAAAAAATATGACGGTTCAGCAAGCTAGGAATGGGGGTCAATGGAATCCGAATTTATCTCAGCAACTATCGATCCAGGCTGAGCAAGAAAATGTTGCCTTAATGTAGGAGCTCAATGCGTACTTAGTGAGTCAGGAGGAAACTGATCAGCTGAGTTGGAAGTGGGGATTGAAAGGAAAATTTACAGTAAAAACATCCTATGAGGCAATGGCAAGTGGGCCATTTATTGAAAACTGTAATGCAAAAATTTGGCAACTCAAAGCGCCTCTAAGAATCCTAATCTTTGCCTGGCATGCTGTTAAGAATAGGATATTGACAACTGACAACCTTGCCCGGAAAGGATGGGAGTTGCCAAACATATGCTACTTGTGTCGAAAGGAAGCTGAGTCAGTGAGGCATCTCTTTCAGGCTTGCGAGTTTACAAGCCTGCTGCAAAGGGAAATCACAGTGAAGATACCAGAACTTAACAGTTGTCAGCTATTTCAAAGGGGGTCCTTCAAAGCCGCACTCCTCTTCTCAAAGTATACTAAGGTAAGGCATATGCAATTGACATTTTGCTTCATCCTATGGAAGGAGAGATGTAGGCGGCTGTTCCAAGATAAGAGGAAGAGCGTTGAGGCAGTGGGGGATGAGATCTGTCAAGAATGCAATAGCTGGGAACCACTAATGTGAGGAGAGTAACCATGCGAAGAACTGTGCTGTGTTTTGTAACTTAAATTTTCAATTTTTGCATTTTCACTTTTTAATTTTATTATTTACTTATGAACACTGTACCTTTTGACACCTCTGGTGTCTATATTAATGGAATCTGGGGACTAGACTCCCATGTTTCTCTTTCAAAAAAAAATAATAATATCACTGTGGTTGTATTTTTTTGGGTTTCCTTCAAATTGATTGTCAATGTCTCTCTCTCTCTATATATATAATTTTGTTTAACTGATTACCTTTTTCTTTTTAATTTTGGTAACTTTTGGTGAATAAAAACGAGAAGTTGTTGGATGTGCCACCTATTTATGCAAAAAAAAAAAAAATTAGGCAAAATATTTATGTATGTACCAACACATATTCTAAAAATTTAGAATTTGCCAACTCATACGATAGATTGTAAGAACTCCCGACATTAACACACACATCATGCTACCTGTAACGAATATTATATTTTCCAATCAACATTTTATGCACTCAACCCACATTATGACTCAAGAGATACGTCTCTTAGACCGTAATAATCTCCAGAGTTAGAAGAATTCCGATTCAGGTCCACCACGACCAGAAAAAAGATCTTCATGACAGTAGAAATGTAATTTCGATTGCTGCCGTCCAAGGAAACTTAATGATGAAAGATCCGCTATGGGTCAGAAGGAATATCTCACGGGCCTCAGGGAATCCTTGAGATTCGTCAGCCGCCAAACTCACAGCTGCCAGACCCACCATGACCGTGAAGAAATCTTCATGGGCTGTGACAACGCGCAAACTTCTAGAATTGCTGATTTCTTGTTAGATTTGACCATTTCCTGCCAGAATCGCAAAATTAACTTCCTGATTTCAAGTCCATACCGTACTAGGGGGCTATAAACATGCCAGGGGTAGAAGGAAAAGCGCATCAGCTATTCTGTTATTGTATTCCAACCTTTTCCTTCAATCTTTTACTTCAAGTTTAAGATCCAGAAGGGACGGTCCATAGAGTCTAAGGAGAAGACAGCGAAGAAGATGAAGATAGCTTAGAGATTGGTGTACCCCTTTCTTTTAATCAGATTTACTATATATTTCATTACCTTTTTCCAAAGTTGTTTATACACCCATGATACGCTAGATTTATCTGGGGGCCATGCCTGTAGTACTTGATTTTGGTGTTTAATAAATTGCTTACTCAGTTTGAGTCTATTTACTCTATATGAGATTTGTTTCTTTGTGCTATGTTTGATTGCTTGTTATTGTTTTGGTTTATGGTATATTATGTGACAAATATGTTCTTGTGTGGATGCGAGCGTGACAATACAATTCTGCAT
This sequence comes from Carex pumila, assembly GCA_033356055.1. Taxonomy (NCBI): domain Eukaryota; kingdom Viridiplantae; phylum Streptophyta; class Magnoliopsida; order Poales; family Cyperaceae; genus Carex; species Carex pumila. The sequence goes on along the minus strand of JARJHM010000739.1, from coordinate 119,722 downwards.
AAGTAGTTTACGTGCGGGGTTATAGGGGTTGTATTTTTAGTCCAATATATATATATATATATATATATATATATATAGTATGGCAAAATTGCTACTGATAGCACTTCGAACTAAGTGTTTACGGGATCAAATAAGTATTTGATGTTCAATCTATATTAAAATGTCGATTGATCATTGTTTATTGCTCGAGCTTGTAAGTAGTTTCTTTCACCTGTTAAGAAAACTTGTGGAACCATATATTCTCCTAATAATTGTGATTAGTAAAGGTTCTTATAAAAACATATTGATGACTTCATACATAAAGAATCCTATCATCTTTCATTTTTGTTTTTCATGCCACACATGAAATAAGGTTATTAATACACACTACAAATTAATAAGTACTAAAATCCTCAAATTTTGTGCTCTATGAGTTAACTATAATATCATCTCATTTAATTATTTTAAATATAACTTCACAATCAAATACTTATTAGTCACAGTGATCAATTAATGGTCGTTTTTTATTGTATACCCACACATTTCTTTTTCTTATCAAACTTATCATCATGACTCGGAAAATAAACATAATTAATATTTATATTTATTGTATACCCCCACATTTCTGACCCCAATGTTTTTTTACCTATTATAAATTCAAGCCGGATGGGTAGTAACTACTAACTAGTAAATCTTTCTAGGGATCTAAAATGAAAAAAAAAAAAAAAAAAAAGCTATGTTGCCGAACGGAAGCTGGACAAAAGTATTGATAAGTCATTTTTTCTACTAAAAACACAGTAATTGAAGCTACCGAATAGGCCGAAATTTTTATGATAGGAAAACGGAAAAATAAATTAAAAATAGAAAATGTTGTATGGAAAATTCAAAAATAAGAATGTAGCTACGACTCATGGCTTACTTGCGGGACGCCATGGCCCTCCAAGCCAGGAAAAAGAAAACAATAAAAAACAGAAAAAAAAAAAATTATTCATGGGATGCCATGATCCATCCAAACCAAAAAGCTGAGCCACCATGGCCCATCCCAAGTGCATAACCAGATAAAATTTTCAGTAGCACAAGTAAGAAATCTATGAAGTATTTTCTTTGGTTGGGATGGGTGATTGTGGCCCAATTTTTTTTTTTTTTTTCAGTTTGGATGGGCCATGCTGTCTCATTTTTTTTTGTCTATTTTCATTTTTCTGATTTGAGATGTGCTATGGAGACGTCATGACTTCTTCTTGCCTTCTCATTTTTAAAATTTCCACACAACATTTCCTATTTCTAATTCTTTTTTTCATTTCCTATGAATAAAAATTTCAGCATATATATCGTAGGGCTAATATAATATTTTACAAATATTTTAACCCCCACAATTTCACTATATATATAAGATAACAAGAATATCATTCTACTTAACAATTGTTATTTTCTATTCATATATATATTATCAGATAAACTTGGCATCCAACGAATGAAATAGCAAATTAATTTGAAATTAATGTATTAACGATGTCATCTCTTGAATGAAACTATATAATATGATACTTAACAAATAATTAAAATCATCACTTGGATGTCATCGTAATTTTCAGCTACGATTTCAATTATATAATATAATAAATCCTCTAGTTTTTTATTCATATTTTTTTCTTTTTACTTTCTGATTATAATCTGATTAAAAGAATATATATCAGATTTATCAACGCAATGTCTTTTCTTAATTTTAGTTTTCCATTTTTTTTATTATTACCAGTTCTTATAATATAAAATAGTTTGGCTTTTTTCCTTTTTAAAATCAAGGTTCCCCCTAATTGAATCAGGTTATTTAAGACAGTACCGAAAGGGTGGCATATATTTTTTTAATTTGAATTATAAAGGATGGCACATATTTTTCAAAGAGTCTACAAGATTGATTATTGACCCCTAAAAATAAACATAGAAGAAAGAAAAAATGGAGGTGTCCAAGTCCTCTCCAAAATGGAGAGAAAGAAAGGTAAATGTTATGAGACATGGATAAATGGAGGTCACCATTTATGCAAAAAAAAATGGAGGGTAAATAGAAGTAAAGGATAAAGGAAGAAGCGGATTGAAAAAAAAAAATCGGAAATAAGGCAAGGAAAGTTGGGTTTCATGAAAACTGACAAATGGTCCCCATTTCCTTATATTCTTTCATGTGAGCATGGTTCACGAAGTGTATCTTCATGTTGACTTTATGGCTCATATGCACCAGGTCTACAGCACAAGCATGGTGTACTTAAAACAGCTTCGATGTCACAATCAGATCAATGAAAATGACTCATTTACCGTGGAAAACTGACCAATTAGAAGATTGATATTTTTTTCAGAAATATGCTACTAATTTTTATTTCTTTTATGAAGGGTAATACAGGTACTTCATAAATTTAAAATGAGTTTTAATAGAAAAGACAATAAAATAAATAAATTTTGTGAGTTTTTGATGTTTACAAGGGTAAATATGATATTATGAATTTTAGTTGGAATAATATGTAATTTCCAAATTTTTCAGGGGTATACAAGAAATTGGCACAAACCTTTATATGTATGCAAATGTAACAAGTAATGGATTGAATGCTATATTTCTTTTTTCTTTGATTTACTCAATGCATTTTATCTTCTTCTTTTTTCCTTTTTCTGTCCCTCTTGATTGTCTAGGTTCATCGATATCTCATATTAGATTATGGCTGTAGGATCTTGTAAAATACTACCAGTTTTATAAAATAAATCGAATACTCATTAGGACTTACGTATGATTTCTACATGTTAATTCTTCTTGTTATATGATTAATAAAACTGTTGCATCTTATTTTATATAAAACACTATAAGTAATATACAATACTTGCAGGGTCTTGTCTGTTGTTTTCACATTTCTTTCTTGTCAGATTCATTTTGCCCATTTTGCATTTTGCATTGCTTACTCATTTCTTTCTGTGAAAGCACTTGCTCGATCAATTAGCTTTGACAAGATCAGTTGATACAAATAACAAAATCAAGCAAAGGGCAGGTACTGGTTAGATACTGGTTAGGTACTGGTTCAATGGTTGAATTAAAACTAATCTATAAATGAACATTATCAAGCACTGACAAACATTTAATAAAATGAATGGAAGGTTTAAAATGGACTGAGGATTGCTCTTGGTAGGTGCACAAATATGATAAGTGAATGAAGCTTGAAGTTGGTACCAAAGGGCAGGTACCCGTTCAACATGATAGCAATTATTAAATTAAAAACTGAATATACTTAGTGTTGGAAATAATAAGACTAAGATTCTGGTATTGAATATAGAAGAGAGGAGTTTATATAACTTGAATTCTTTTATTTAATGGAGCAAAATTTACAAGGCTGATATATATTTCTTAACTCTTACACCTCACTATCTATCTGATTCTATCTGGTTCTCTAATTCTGTGTTACACTCCTACATCCTATATATCCTATTTATACTAATTATATGTCGGTGCTTAAAGTTTCTAGTATTTTCCAATTTATTCTACCGACATTACTTTGATTTATCTAGAGAGTACATGATAAATTACAAATGTATTCAACTTTCTAGAATAATCTACTTGCATCATAATAGTCGGTTATACATCTTGATTATTCTAGAATTGATTAATGGACTTTGGGCCTTCTGGATCGGTGCTGTTATTTCAACACTTAGATGAAGATTTAACACGGCTAAAATTGAAAAGGAACAAATTTATTGAATAACATACACCCAGGGAAATAGAACTCGGTACCTACCGGCCTTGCGAGGACACACTTAATATGATATCAAAATATGAAATTGATATTGGGAGCTTGACTCATAACATAAGACGATTGTAAGAATATATGGAAGGTAAATGAAAAAACTGAAAATGTGAATAATTCAACAAAATTGCGGCCTCATTAGGAAAACAAAGTATGACGAAGGAGAAGATGGCGATTCTGACAAGTCAATTGTGAATGTCTGAAAGAGCAGTAAAATTATCAAAGTTAATTCTAAAGCACCATATTTATATTTTGAAACATAGACCAGCACTACTCATGTATAGTCATATTTTAGATAAATTCACATTTGCATTTTGCTTGTAATTATCTAAGTCTAAGATTAAGCCTCCTCAGCCACACAGAATGTAAAATCATATTAAATACATCGAATTGCATAGGAGGTTGGTTTAACACAAAATGCTTCTTCACGGCCTTCACGCCTTCTCTGAGTTTCTCTATCTCCTCCTCTGGTATTGCCGCTAGCAGGTCTCTGAGATTTGGTATATTGGCAACTGACATCGAAATTGAAAACTCGTTCCATTGTAGCACATCACTAAAAGGAAGTACATATCCTTCAGAGATGATGACGGGTACACACTCTGCCCAAATTGCCTCAGCGATCCTAGGGCTTGAGACCTCAAATCTGCCATTATAAAAATTGACACAAGGGGCAACAATTAGTTTAGATTCATGAGATTAAATTTTGTTTAATGCTCCTCAAATGATATACATTTTATGCCATCCTTTTCAATTGGAAATATTAATTTAGTTTTCCAAGTTGGTTAACAACAGAGATATATAACCCAAAGACTTTTAACTTATATATTGGTACTATATTACTACGGATATATTTTTATTCAACTACATGTATATGCTTTTGACTTTTGTTTCATTTTGGCATTTGATCTCTTGATGATGCAGTAATATGAGATAATCTTTTTCAAGACATATAAACCCAAATTTCATTTGATACGATACTGTTGCCAATCCTTTTTGTTATATAAGCTACATTAGATAATTTTTTTTTGGGTATTATGCTATCCTTCATTTAAGCAACTAATTATGAAGAACATACAAAGGAGATTACCCACTGGGGCAGAGGCAAAACCGAGACCGCAGCAAGAACGAATAATAGTCAAGTCCCTTTGGCAAATACTCATAAACAGGGAACAGATCAAGATCCCGATCCTTCCAATGCTCAAAGAGAATTGGTCTCACCGTCCCATGCCGGCCTCCAGAAAAAAATGCAAGGAGCGTGCGATCCCTTAAACCTGGTAGCGGAGCTGCAGTGAATTGCTCAGGCATGCATCCATGGTAAAGATTTATCCGGGGGATTGAAATGTCCTTTCTCGGGATGAACCCCTCAGAAGTGTTGGCATTGCAAAGTGCACGAATTGAATTTGTGTAGAGATCAGTAATGGCCTTGGAGACATAAGGTCCCTGGATTTATTTGGTAGACTGAGTTACATGTCATAAGATATCGCAGTGTATACTAGAAGTAAATATAACACACTTAGACTACATGCATGTATATTGATTTATTGTTCAATTAGTATGTTCATCTAGAAAAAACATTTAGATAATGAATACCAAATAAAAGGTCTAAAATTCCAATAGACAACAGCTGAATGATTATTTAGTGTCTATATTTGGAGGAATTTACATCAATTGAACAATATTATATCTGCAAAGACAGCTCCAGTAAATAATTAAGAATGTCAAAACTGTTCTAAAAAAATGTAGTACCCAATCATGAAAAAAGAAAGAGAAATTCTCAATTATACCCAATCATGTGCAGCAAGCATGAAATGGTCAGCGCCTTCAGTTAGATTCCAAAAGGGGTATTTTATCTTGACAACTTGCACATAATCTCCAAATGTGCGAATAAGAGGGCTAAAATCATGAGAGTTGATGTCGTAAGCATATTTAACCATATCAGCGACACTAATGGGCAAGAAGTATGCATGGGCTTGATTTGGATCCCATGTCCGAGCACCTGCTTGGTTTGGTTGAAACATGTCGAGCTGTTCGATGAACCGACCTTCAATGGTGTAGATGTTCTTGCAGGGCCCACGGTGCACAATCGGTGGCTCTCCTTCCTCATATACATAAACCTTGAATCGTTTCTCCATTTGTCTATAGCTCCTACAAGCCAAATTGCAGTATTTTCGGATTGTTAAACACACATATTAGAAAGGGCTAAATAACATGACATTTTGCAGAATAAAAATTATAATCAAAATTCCAATGGTGAACAATATACAGTACTCAGAGTGCGAGAGATTGAACATAAAGAGGTCAAATATATCTAGTTACAATTTTTGTTGATCTAGCTTCCTTTTAAGTAGTGTACCTCTTTCTGGTGTCTGATATAGACATTTTGCAGTTAACATTTTATCTATATATTCAATTGAATTCATTTTTATTTTTAATAGTGATTGTAGGAGAATGTATTACACTGATGTCAAGATATATTCCTATGGTTTCTACTTATAATTTCCTTATTTTGTCCTTCAAACCCTAATTCACTTGACCTTACCATGCATGTCTTTTAGATCTTCTGATCTAACAAGCTTAAATTGGATTTACCAAAGAAAATTAAACATGGTGTGATTTTTTAGTCAACTATATTAGCAAAATAATTCTTCACGGTCTTCCCAAACCTATGTGTTTCTAAAATTGAGAAGAGCAAATATATATATATGGTTGAGCATAATATCATTGATTAATATATCGATTTGTTTATCTAATTGTCTAGCTAGGTTTGTCAATTGAAAAAGAAATGAATACTGTCATGATTTCTTACTTTTGTTCCTTTTCACCTCTCCAACCAAAATATAAACATAATAATGCAGTTCCTTCTTTAAATAAAGTTGTTGCATATTATACCATTATATGAAACAAATTCAAGTACATATGATTTGTAAATCATAATCGACTTAAGAACAGAATTAGATAGCTTACTCAAGAAAGGCAGCAGGGTTTCTGTAGATGCGAGTAGTAGACACCCCCAATTCATTTTGAATTAATGTTGAGTTCTTCTCTCTTGAAATGGATGCTCGTTTGATCAAGGCACGCGCTGTTGCAAGCGATATTTCAATTTGTAGCAGTCTATGATCTCCATTTTGGTCTTCATTTGATGTCTAGCCAACACAGAAAAAATGAATAAAATAAAAAAATGATTCCATCACTAATACTTCCATGCAAGTAAACTGATTTTAAGCAAGCATTTTTTTGTTTTAGATGTGAATATGAATTAAGAAATCATATAATTAAAGAAGATTCCAATTTAAAGATATACTATGTAATGTGACAGAAGTACCAATGTACCATTCAGTGATACAAAATATATATATATATATATAACAGTTATATGTTGGGGAATAGAAATAGAGATTAATATATGCACTAAGGTTAGATCGAAGAACTTGAAAATGGTACATAATACGTAACAAATAACAAAAGTGTTGGTGTGTTTTGCTTAAAAAAATAGGAAGCATATTGAAGAAGAAAAGGATCTTACTTACCGTTAGATGTCGGTGTGGATTTAGCTTGGTAGCTTTAGCTGAGAGGCCTAAGTTATAGAGAAGAAACCAGACTGTAAGAGCAAAGATTAACAAAGAAGGTTTCGGGTGCATAGTTGATGGTGAATGGTGAGAGAATCAGAGAGAGAGAGTATTGTATTTGATAAACACAGAAAAAGAGGGGTGGGAAAGGGGGGATGTTGTGAAATCTTGTAATCAAGAGAGAAAGATAGAGAGAGAGAGAGGGTAGTCAATGAATGAGTGAACAAGCAAATTTGACTAGTAGAAGTACAATGTACCTAAAATTAATATCAAATTAATTGTAGATTTTGAAATTTACAAAATACAATTAGACCTTTCTTGCATTCATTGGTGAGGTACTAATTGAATGAGACATACAATGAAACAGCGTAAACCAATGGTTTTTCTTTTGTATCGCCAACATGACAATAAAGTTAAGGATAATTACAGGGAAAAGAAAAAAAAACGAAAGGGACATAAAACTAATGGTCAATTAATGTACATCTGAAGCAAATTAAACAACTGTTACATTTAAAAATATATATATCATGGTGATAAAGTCAACAATTCTTAGTGGGTTTGCTTTCAGATGCTAAAGTTGCATGTGGATCATTTAATTAACGGATTTCATTTTGATTTGTTCTCTCCGGCAATCCTTCAAAATATATTTTAGAATAACCGCATTAATTATTGAAAAGTCAGGTCGAATTTGACAAGCAGATAGCACGAGTTCGGACGTCATAGGACCGGGCCAGTAATTCAAGAAACCTGGTTTCCTTCTCAAGATTCATCTTTATGGCCCACCTAGCCCCCCTAGCCTCTCTCTTATCGGATCTCCAACAAGTTCTCACCAATCTCTCCTCCTCTCTTCCCCCTCTTGTACCCGCTACTGAGCCACCCGCTATTGTCCCCTCATAGCAACAGTTCCCCCCTGTGCAGCTCAACTCTTATCCATCGTCTCTCCCAATTCCTCCACCCTACTCGAGTACACCCAGGATAAATCAGATCCTAGCACATCCCCCGATAGTCCTACTACCTCAATTTTCTGTATCTAAACCTCCAAGAACCTTCACGGACGTTATCAGAGATTCAATCTTGTCGCAACCTGTTACACAATCGTCCTCTAGCCATTCTCAATCCTCAAGGCCGTTTCGTCAAGACCACCAAATCGGTTCGAAAAACAAAAAGGCAACTGCCAAGCTGTCCTTTCTAAGAGCACAATCCAAAAAGGGGATTCCTGTCTGTTACCGATGCGGCGAGTCAGGTCACGAAACCGTTGGTTGTCGGAACTCGGTCACGTTCTTCGCTTGTGCTCAGACGGGTCACCGATTGAGCGCCTGCACCTCATCTTTAAAAACAGCTCCACCGTTATGTCCTGCCCACACTCCACAAACCATTCACAATCCACCTCCTCCTCCATCTGGTACATCAACTACTACTTCTTCCATCAAAGCACCACCCCCTCCCCCTTCTTCTCTTCATCATCCTTCAACCAAGATGCTTCCTCCACTGTCTTCAGCTCTCCTTGCTGAAGCTAACATTCTCCCTGTAATGAGGTACTATGCCACCCTAGGCACTATGGCTCTCTGATCGACTCTCTCTCAAGGCGTGGTATTCAGCGACCCTCGTCGGGCTGGCCCTGCCTATCTTCAAGCTTGTCTGAATTTCTTGTACCCCCTCCATAATTGGATGTGGCTAGCTCGTGAACTTCCAAATCATCAGTACCTCATCTTACCACCGTCAGCCAAATGGAGGGATGAGGTTCTTAGAGACGGTCATGTGACTTTAGCAGGTGTCTGCTTTCCAGCCGCCCCATACAACTACCGCCTTCTCAATGGCGACTCTCCTCTTCAAGAATACTGGATCAAAATCTACAACTTTCCTCATGATCTTTGGCGAGACACTGAGATGAGGCAATTGGCTCCTGATCTGGGGGGTATCTACCTCGACTCTAACCGCAGACTAACAATGATCGCGCTCAGACTGAAGATTGGAGTGCCTAACAAAGAAGTAATCCCAGCATGCCGTCACCTTGTGTTCACTGACCCTAACGGTGAAAACCGCAACTTTCTTGTTCAAGTTCAGATTGAAAACGATGGCCTTCCACCTTGGGGATCCACTCGACTGGCGATCTTCAACACTGCACTCAATAGAGAACAATCTGACTCACCCTTCTCCTCCTCCCCTCCTCTTGATAGCAATCTCACGCTTAATGCTCTAATACCCCCTCCAGCAGAAGTTTCTGGTATAATGAATAATGTGGATTTGAATAATCTGCCAGATTCTGAATCAGATATCCTCCTCAACCCTAACCCTGTCACCATCGCACAAACTCCTTCCATACCTCAATCTATCGTTCCCCCTGTCCCACAAACCCCACTTCCTGAAGTGACCTCTCCACCAATCCCTCCCTCTAATCTTCTTCCTGATACTGATGTCCCCATCCCACCTGAACCACTACTAGCCTCTTCACTGCTCCCACAAGATGCCTTTGATCCTGTCCCCAACCCTGCAGTACCTCTAGCACCAAGGGCTCCTGCTAACCCTGAGTTACTGATGGACCCACTGGCATAGGAAGCTCCTGAAGTTCTACCTGCTCACCCTATTCCTGCAGCTATTCCAGTGCTTAATCCCTCTACTGAATCTGAAGAAACAAGGTACAGTCTCCGGCTCAAGATGAAGGAGCTAAAGGGAGGTTCTACTAAATTCAGGAAAGCTGAAACTTCTAGGGCAAACTCAGGTAATGACATTATAGACTTATTTCCTTACATCAATCTGTCTGATCAGGAAATTATTTCTCTATTTGATGTCAGTGGATTATGTTTAGGATCCACTCTGGAAAATAGGCTTAAGGTAGTACAGCATCTAAAGTCTCTTTCTAAGTCTAGATTTATTGATTCATGCTCCGATCTTATCCCCATTAGACCCCCTATACCTCCAGTAGATATTGGTGACACTATCTTAGCTATCTCTTATGTTGACAACCCACTCTCTAATGTTTAATATACTATGTTGGAATGCAAGAGGCCTCGGTCAGGCCGATAAACGTAGAGCGATTAAAGACTATTTTCAGACTCACAAAATTGATATTCTTACTACTAGGCAATTTAACTCTTTGAGTCCTAATATTAATTACTGGATATTTAAAAGTTCTCAAGGCTTCTCTAGAGGTATCCTTCTAGGTTTAGATGATTCCAAATTTCTAGTCTTAGACACATGGATAAAAGACTTCTCTGTCTATATCTTATTATCTAATAAGGCTGACTCCTTTATTTGGCTTTTTACATCTGTATATGGTCCTGTCTTATCCACTCAAAGGAGATCCTTCCTCGATGAAATTAAGGAAATAAATTTACTAGGATACCCCTCATGGCTTATTTGTGGGGACTTTAACTTAATTCGTGCCAGAAATGAAAAATCTGGTCCCTATTTCAACAATCTATTAAGCAACAAGTTCAATTCCCTTATATCTTCTTTAGAATTAATTGAACTACCTCTAAATAATAGGAAATTCACCTGGGCCAGATCATCTAGCTCAACTTCTAAAGCTCTCTTAGATAGATATTTCTGTTCTGTTTCATGGCTTGACCACTATTGTTCCTCTATCGTCTACTCACTCCCTAGAGTTTTTTATGATCATAATCTCATAATCCTGAAAACATACCCTATTCAAACCTACAATCAGAAACATATTAGGTTTAACATAGTATGGCTTTCCCAAAAAGGGTTTAAGGACTTAGTAATCCAATGGTTGAATGAATACCAACTTAACTCCAATTTAGGTAATGATTGGAAACTCAAACTCCAATTCCTAAGGAAAAAACTTAGAGGCTGGAACCTTAATTATCTTGGTGAAAAGAGAAGACTTAAACAATCCCTATTAGCACAGATAGAACATTTTGAAACCTTGCATGATTCAAATTCCTTATCCTCATCTGAATTCTCTACTTGGCAATCTTGCCAAACCTCCCTTTATAATTTGTATCATGAAGAGGAACAGTACTGGCAACAGCGAGCTAGGCTTCAATGGTCTCTTGAGGGAGATCAAAATACAAAATTCTTCCACCTAGTAGCTTCCCAAAGAAAAAGGAAGAATACAATATTGTCCTTAGAAATTGCTAGCACCCTCACCTTTGACACACATCTTATAAAAGAACACATCACTACCTATTACAAAGATTTACTAGGCACTTCTTCTATTAAGACCCTATCCTTACATCCATTTCTATGGCTCCCATCCGAACAATTAACCGACTTACAACAAGCTTCCTTAGAGTTACCTTTTTCCTTAGATGAAATTAAAAACACCCTTTTTTTTCTTGCAACCCTAACAAAGCACCTGGACCAGATGGCATATCATTTCTATTTTACCAAACCTTCTGGGATACAATTTCCACTGATATTCAAACATTATTCCTGGCTTTTTACAATAGAACCTTAGATGTTTCCAAAATTAATCTGGCCTCAATCTACCTCATACCTAAAAAATCAGATGCCATCACTATTAAGGACTATAGACCTATAAGTTTGATCAATTGTAGTTTCAAATTAATCACTAAATTACTTACAAACAGACTCTCTAAAGTAATAGACCCACTAATTGATGACTCTCAATCTGCCTATATCAAAGATAGACTCATTGGAGATAACATTGTCACTGCACAGGAAATTTTGCACCATGTTAGAATTAGGAAACAGAAAGGCATTCTCCTTAAGCTAGATTTTGAGAAAGCCTTCGATAAGGTCCATTGGGAATTTTTATTTGAAGTTTTGTCAGCTAGGGGCTTTGGAAAACTTTTTATTGACTGGATCTCGGACATATTAAATGGTAGTAGAACTTGTATTTCTTTCAATGGAGAAAATGGTAATTATTTTTCTTGCAAGAGAGGGCTAAGGCAAGGTGACCCCCTATCACCCTTCCTATTTAACCTCATAGCAGATGCACTTAACAAAATTTTAAGTAAGGCTCAACTAGCTGGGAAGATACAAGGTCTAGGTGGTCAACACAACATTCCCAAGGTTCTAAACATACATTTCGCAGATGACACTTTGTTGTTTTTAGAACCTAATCCAATAATGATCGAAAACTTAAAGTTTCTTTTATTAGGATTTGAGGAAGTTTTTGGTTTGAGAATTAACTTTGATAAGAGTGAGTTAATCCCTCTAAATATCTCAATTGACCTTTCTTCCTCTCTAGCACTTCAATTAGGATGTAAAATCTCTTCTCTTCCAATCAATTACCTTGGGGTCCCATTACATTGGAAGAAACTAAGTGTAACAGATTGGAACACTTTAATAGATAAAATTAGGAAAAGACTTCCTATTTGGAAAGGATCTATGCTCTCATTAGGTGGTAAAGTTACCTTATTAAATTCTGTAATTTCAGCAATTCCCCTGTACTGGTTATCCATCTACAAAATGCCTGTTACTGTATGCAATAAGATTGAGAAAATTAGAAGGTCTTTCCTATAGGCAGGTGGTAACACTGATAAAAAGAAGTACCACCTTGTCAAGTGGAAATCTGTATGTCTTAGTAAGGACCAAGGTGGATTAGGAATCATTAATCTCTCTAGAATGAACACTGCACTTTTAGCGAAATGGTGGTTTAGATTTAAAGATCCTACAATCAAAGGTAGATGGAAAGATCGTCTTACTGCTAAATACACTACTTCAGGTTTAGAGGTCACAAACTCATCACATTTCTGGAAAAGCATATTAAGTCTTAGATTAATTTTTGACTTAGGGATTAATAGGGTTGCCAATGATGGCCAGTCAACGGCTTTTTGGTTGGATAGATGGAATGGCGAATGTAGCCTTTATTGTCTATACCCTAACTTATTTAAAATTGCCTCTAATCCTAACATTACTGTAGTTAATGCCTTTACAACCTCAACTAATGATCCTTCAAACCTTTGTTTATCCTTACATTTTACTAGGCAATTAACTGGCATATTATCAATTGAGTGGAATAATCTGAAAAGTTCTATTTCCTTCAATCCAATCCCCTTGACCCCAGACATGATACAATGGAGATGGACCAATTCTGGACTATTTACAGTACACTTCTTGTATATTTGGTTAGAATATGGAGGTTTCCTCAATACATACTACACAACTATATGGAAAGCAAAAATCCCCCCTAAAATTAAAGTATTTCTTTGGTTACTGAAACAAGATAAGTTACTCACCAAAGCCAACCTACTGCAAAAAGGTTGGCAGGGCAATCCAAATTGCCCTTTCTGTGGTGCCTTTGAAACAACCGATCACCTATTTGCTCAATGCCCTTATATTACTGCAATATGGTCTTGGATAGCATCTCATAATAACTTCTCTTACGATTGTACCTCAATTAGTGAGTTATGGTTAATTGATTCATGCATTCCCTTAAAAGATGTTCTTTTAGTTGAACTACTGAGGGCTGCTACCCTTTGGACTATATGGCTTAATAGAAACAAATTATGCTTTACTGATTCTGCTCTACCATCATTAGCTAGTATAGGTTCTTCTATTATATCTCTTGCTTCTTACTGGTGTAAAATTAGAAATGATGAATCTTATCTTAAACTAACATTAATATTGCCTACGGATGTCTCTAATCTGACTCAGGTAGGCACTTTAACTCTGTTAGGTTCAAGCACCCAAGAGGAGGGAACTTCCCAGGATTCAGAGGAAGAACCTGGTTCCGCAAGAATAGACCTGTCACACTACCTGAGAAACAGGACTAAATCCAGGGATACTGGTTCTGACAACTACATTCCGTCTTCTGATGATTACATGTCTTGCTCAACTGGTTCCAGTGATGGGAATTTCTACTTTTAGCATTTGGCTTTACTTAGTTCTACCATATGATTTTATCTTATGTGCTTGATGTTTTTTTCCTACCCTTAGATCTATGTCAAGTTTAGTGTGTAGCAGCGGTTATATACTGCTTTTGTCTCTTTTGGTTTTGAACAATTATCCTTGTAATTTTGTATGACTGGTTGTGTTTCAATATGAAACAGGTGGATTTACCCCACTTTTCTTAAAAAAAAAAAATAGAAGACATTAATTTATGTACTTAAATCTGAATGGAAGAATATAAAAAAAAATGATTAAAAGATGCTTTCATGTGCTCTCCCATCTATATCATAGATTATAAATCATCTCTATTAAATAATTATATATATATATAGAGAGAGAGATAGAGTAAGGCTACTATGCTTTGTAAATTAAAGTGGGTGTTTTAATTTGCGCTCATATATATCTCTAGTTTCAAAGTTCAAAACGTTGATCTGAACCGTTCAAGTTAATATCCATATTAAATTGTGTTTGGAGACCAAATTTTATATTTTTGAAAAAATTTTACTATTTTTTTGAATTTTTCAAAATCTGTGTTTTTCAAAAAATTCTGAACCATCAAAAACAGTGATTTTGAAAACTTCTAAAAAAACAATAAAAATTTCCAAAAAATATAACATTTGGTCTCCAAGCACAATTTAATATGGATATCAACTTGAATGGTTCGGATTGACATTTTGAACTTTGAAACTAGAGATATGAGCGCAAATTAAAACACTCACTTTAATTTACAAAGCATAGTAGCCTTATTATATATATATATATATATATATATATATATATATATATATATATATATATATATATATTGTTGGGATTTCGGGTAGGTTATAGTGCAACAATTCGAATCAGTTCAAGATGTTCACTACCCGAAAACCAGAATCCATGTATAAAATTAATCCTAGGATTAAAATAGATTTTACCACTAGACGCGCAGCGGAAACTTCAAGTCTAGCAGTAGCCTTCTTTTCCTTTCCTTCGTGTCTCCTTTCCTTCGTGTTTCCTTTCTTTCGTGTCGGATCCACGCAACAGCCTAGCAGTCACGCCTCTATCAGTATCCACACGAACAGATTCAAAATCAACAGTCAACTGGTATGCTAGTACCAATCTGAAAGCCCCGTCTTTTTCTTTCTTTCTCTTACGTTTTCTGATATGTGCGAAATGGAATTTTCTGGAACTCTCGAAACCGAACTGCTGCATGTATATTTATAATGTTTATGCATCCATTCATCACACCATCTGGTTGCACCTTTTAGAAAACGTGATCTGATCTGAGATCAGATCAGATCAGATCAGATTAGATCAAGAATTTGGGCCTAGCCCAATAAGACTTAATATATTAATTCAGCCCATATTATTTGGCCTGTAGAACATTTCTTACAGTCTCCCACTTGTTCTAATTCCAAATATTAATGTATCTAATACATTTGTCTGAAATTAATATATATATATATATTAAATTTGATTTCAACCTTGTTCTTGTGTGTGACCCAATAGGTTCATATAATGTTGGCAGTGAGCTGAAAATTCTTTTTGGCACACAAATCATAAGCGGTCCCTAGCAGGGCATTATGACTACCCAAATTATATGAATGTCAATATCCGACAATTACCTCACAATTATTTATGTTAATCCCTTTATCACTTGATATCTTGATTGTACTCAAAGCAGGATATGTGTCAACTTTGTACAGTACAATCTTTGATTTCTCATAACAAAGTTAGATTGACTTTCATATGATTGACTATCAACCATATAGCACGGCCATGCATTTTTCAATCTATCTTTCTAGAGGGGCCCAGAGATATCATACTCTCAATACATGAGAGGGATAAATTCCATCTTGATCACTCACATTTCTTCATATGATTCATAATATACCCAATTACTACCTTTATAGCTACCTGGTTAAGGCTAACGTTTGATAGTATTAAAGTATATAATCCTCATTGAAGAAATCAATGATGATCTCAAGTCTAAGGATTCAACAAAATATTGTATAAAATAAACTGATGACACATAATAATCCATACAGTATTTTATAGCGGGTCTGTCCAATACCATGTTTATTAAAACATGTATCCATGTGATTGCATTGGATATCCCATATCAATGATCCGTAAAACCTGATCACCCACAATCAATCTACATACTAGTCTATTAAATTATTATTGTTCCGACTAATAATAAAGACTAGGGACTATTTAGAATAATATTGCATTCCATTATAAAGTTTTACGATCCAATTCATCGAATTGATGATAAATAATAAGCAATAAATTATTCAAGGAACATTACATTGTTTTATTCATAAAACATAAATATACAAACAAACATCTAAATTATAAACCTCTGTAGCACAATAATAATCACTAGAGCCAATCACTCATGTATCTAATACCTATAGCTCTAGTATGCATATCATGCTTAACTTGCGAAAGAGGTTTAGTCAAAGGATCTGCCACATTTGCATCCGTTGCTATCTTGCATATTTTAACATCACCTCTATTCACTATCTCTCGAATAAGGTGAAAACGTCGAAGTATGTGTTTGGATTTTTGATGTGATCTTGGCTCTTTAGCCTGTGCGATTGCTCCATTATTATCACAATAGAGATCTACTGGATTTTCAATACTTTTAATCACACCAAGTTCAACAATGAACTTTTTTATCCAAACAGCCTCTTTTGCTGCTTCTGAAGCAGCAATATATTCAGCTTCTGTTGTAGAATCAGCTACTGTCTCCTGCTTGGAACTCTTCCAACTTACAGCTCCTCCATTAAGACAAAATACAAATCCAGATTGCGATCTAAAATCATCTTTGTCGGTTTGGAAGCTTGCATCTGTATAACTAGATACAACAAGCTCTTCCTCACCTCCATAAACAAGAAATGCATCCTTAGTCTTTCTCAAGTACTTAAGGATATTCTTCACTGCTATCCAATGACCCTCACCTGGATCTGACTGGTATCTGCTTGTGACACTCAAAGCATATGAAACATCGGGACGTGTACAAAGCATAGCATACATGATAGATCCAATTGCAGAAGCATATGGAATCTTACTCATGCGGTCTCGCTCATCTTGTGTCGAAGGACACTGATTCTTGCAAAGACTTATGCCACTTGACATAGGTAAAGATCCTCTCTTTGAATCTTGCATGTTGAATCTTTTCAACACCTTGTCAATGTATGTACTTTGGCTCAATCCAATTAGCCTTTTTGATCTATTCCTATAGATCCTTATTCCCAATATGTAATTTGCTTCTCCTAAATCCTTCATTGAAAAACTACTTTTCAACGAATACTTTACTGATTGAAGCAATGGAATATCATTTCCAATCAACAGAATGTCATCCACATACAAGACAAGAAAAACAAGTGCGCTCCCACTAGTCTTTTTATAAACACAAGGTTCTTCTTCGTTCTTGATGAATCCAAATTCCTTGACCACTTCATCAAAACGAATATTCCAACTCCGAGATGCTTGTTTCAATCCATAAATAGATTTTCGAAGTTTGCATACTTTTCTAGCATTATTTGGATCAGCAAAACCTTCGGGTTGTGTCATGTACACATCCTCGTTCAAGTTTCCATTAAGGAAAGCGGTTTTGACATCCATTTGCCAAATCTCATAATCAAAATATGCGGCAATTGCTAGAAGTATTCTAATTGACTTAAGCATTGCAACTGGTGAAAAAGTTTCATCATAGTCTATCCCATGAATTTGCTTAAAACCTTTTGCCACCAAACGTGCTTTGTGAATGTGAACATTCCCATTCATGTCAATTTTCTTCTTAAAAATCCATTTACACTCAATGGTTCTTACACCATTAGGTAAATTAACCAAGCTCCAAACTTGATTATCTTCCATGGATTGCATTTCAGATTTCATAGCCTCAAGCCATTTATCAGAGTCCGGGCTTACCATTGCTTCACGAAACGTCGTAGGCTCATCGTTGTCCAACAACAATATGTCGCGTTGTTCTGATATGAGCAACAAATACCTCTGAGGTATGCGACGTTCCCTATCCGACCTTCGTAATGGTAATGTCTCTTGTATAGGTTCCACAATGTCTTGTGGTTCCTCATGAGTAGTAGGAGTATCTTCTTGAGTATCTCGAATTTCTTCGAGATGCACATTACTCCCACTAACTCCTTTGGAGAGAAATTCTTTCTCCAAGAAGACACCATTTCGAGCAACAAATACTTTGTTCTCTGCCCTATTATAGAAGAAAAATCCCTTGGTTTGTTTCGGATATCCAACAAAGAAACACTTATCAGATTTAGGTGTGAGCTTATCAGACATCAATCGTTTTACATAAGCCTCACAACCCCAAATTTTAAGAAAAGACATACTAGGACGTTTCCCAGTCCATATCTCAAATGGTGTCTTCTCAACTGCCTTTGTTGGAACCCTATTAAGTGTGAAAGTTGCCGTTTCTAGAGCATATCCCCAAAATGATAATGGAAGATCAACTTGACTCATCATAGAACGAACCATGTCCAACAATGTTCTATTTCTCCTTTCAGACACACCATTCCATTGAGGTGTTCCTGGAGGAGTAAGTTGTGAAACAATTCCAAATTGCTTCAAATGTTCACCAAATTCTTGACTCAAATATTCGCCTCCTCGATCTGACCGAAGAGCTTTAATTGTCTTGCCAAGTTGATTTTGTACTTCATTCTGAAATTCCTTGAATTTCTCAAATGCTTCTGATTTATGTCTCATTAAATAGACATAACCATATCTACTAAAATCATCAGTAAATGTGATGAAGTACTGAAAACCACCTCTTGCGACTGAACTAAATGGTCCACATACATCTGAATGTATAAGTACCAATAGGTCATTCGCCCTTTCATTTAGTCTAGTGAAAGGTGTTTTAGTCATTTTTCCCAACAAACAAGATTCGCATGTTTCAAGTGATTCCAAATCAAATGAGTCTAGAAGTCCTTCTTTATGAAGCTTCTTTATGCGTTTCTCACTTATATGTCCTAAACGACAATGCCATAATAGAGTGGAATTCAAATCATTTGATTTGAGTCTTTTGGTTTGTATGTTATAGACAGGAACATGAAGATCTAGAATATAAAGCCCATTATGTAACGAAGCTTTGCCATAATACATATCATTTAAATAAAAGCAACAGCCACTGTTCTTAAATTTAAATTCAAATCCAAACATATCCAAACATGAAATAGAGATAATGTTTCTACTTATGGCAGGTACATAATAGCAATTATTTAATTCTAAGATCATCCCGGAAGGTAGAGCCAATGATGCAGTGCCTATGGCCAAAGCAGCAACTCGTGCTCCATTGCCGACACGTAGCTGTACCTCTCCTTTATTTAACATTCTACTCTTTGCGAGCACCTGCATATTTGAACAAATATGAGCTCCTGAACCGGTATCTAATACCCATGAATCAGTTTGATAAGTAGAAATGTTAATTTCTATAACAAAAATACCTGAAGTGGAAGCTCCACTTCCCTTCTTGTTATCTTCCTTGAACTTCTTGCAGTCTCTCTTCCAATGACCAATCTCATTGCAATAGAAGCACTGCGACTCAGCGGCACTGGCAACAGACTTTCTTTTGTTCAAGGTCCCACCCTGAACTTTGTCTTTGCATTTTCCTTTGGCCTTTCCTTTGCCCTTTTTGCCTTTCTTTTTGAAGTTCGTTTCCTTCTTAACCAACAGGACATCATTAGGTTTCCTCAGGTTTTGTTCGGCTGTTTTTAGCATTCCATGCAATTCTGTCATTGACTTCTCCAGCCCATTCATGTTAAAATTCAGAATGAATTGATGGTAACTTGAGGGCAAGGACTGGAGAATAATGTCAGTAGCCAACTCTTTACTGAGGGGATAGCCCACACGGTTCAGATTCTCAATGTATCCCATCATCTTGAGTACATGAGGACTAACCGGGCTTCCTTCTGCCAGTTTGCATTGATATAATGCCTTTGATGTCTCATATCTCTCAGTACGAGCTTGAACTTGAAAAAGTTCACGAAGCTGCACAATTATGTCATAAGCACTCAATTTCTCAAGCTGCTTCTGAAGCTCAGAGTTCATTATCATGAGCATGAGACAAGTAACATCAAGGTCATCATTCACATGCTTATCATAAATTGCTTGTTCTGCGGCATAAATTTTACCATCTGTATCAGCCTTTGGTTTTTCAGGAATGGGTTTCTCTAGAACGTATTCCTTTTTCTCTTGCTTGAGAATTATGCGTAAGTTTCTATACTAGTCTAAAAAGTTTGGACCAGTGAGTTTTGCACTATCTTTTTCAATAGCAGATCGCAACGTAAAAGTAGATGTATTTGCCATAATCTACAACAAAATAAATATGCAGAAATTTAGACTTTAAGTTTATGTTTTAGAAAAATCTTTTAACTAAAGTTTTATTCCCACTATGTGTTTTAAAATTAATGTCCCATATAAAACCACATAGCGAACCAAGATCCATATTTCACCAAATTCAAGTGAGCTTTGGCATCACTGCTTAAATTTAGTTATTTAGGTAAGCACTCCCATGCTAATTACATCTAATATAACTCTTGGTTTGTTTGAGGTGACATTCCATGTCCCGGCTCCTCAAACCTATGCCTCAAGGCCCAAAAACGTTTTGATAGCCTAGTTAAGTGAAACCAATTCTCTATATATAAGTATCCAACACTTATATCCTACCTCATTAAGATAACTAATGATACCTTGCTTTGGCAAGCCCATCAATTAGTGATCGAAACCTTGATAGGTTAGAGATTTTGGAAAGGCATAAAACTTAATTTTTCTTTAAGGGACTTTGTTGTTTATTTTGAAAACATGCTATACAATAAACAATTAAATAATAACATGAGCCCAATTTATAAGTGGAATAGTATGATCCATGGCATGATAATCTCCATTGTAAGACTCGACAATAGCCACCATCCATCCTTCATGTAATCTTCTTTATTCTAACCAAAATAACTACTCTAATGGCAATAAAGAAAAAACATATATGTCCTAATTTTAACGGTTCGCAGACCGTATAAATGATACATAATAAGTGACATGCAAGTCACTTTTAATTATATAATAAATTAATTCACGGGGCACCTTAGGCCGCATTTACACACATCATTCATTCATTTATTACAACATATACACACAAGGCAACGGGATCATACTATTCACATATTCCATAACTGCAAAACAAAGTTAGATATAGAATCTAATTCTAAATATGGGCTCATGTATAAAACAATACGAGGGGGGTTTCCTTACCCCGTATATAATATCGACGGCCCCCCTTACGGGGGTTTTAGGGGGCTTGCCCCCTGAAGAAATTTTTTTCTGTAATACAGTATATATTACTTAAACAATCTCTCTTCAGATTCATAAAATAATCATATATCAGAATCAGTCTAACTGATTCGGTTTTTATAAAACAGAACTTTCAGATTAAATTTAATTAACCTAAAATTCGAATCAATCCAACTGATTCAATTCTGTCAGAACAATCTAATTGTTATGATTATTTAATTATTCCTTAACCCACACATAAATCGCCAAATTAATTCGTATAATTTTAATCAATCCAATCGATTAAATTGATACGTTAATCTAATTAACAATCAGAAATCCAGAATTAATTCTACACAAGTGGCTCTGATACCACTGTTGGGATTTCGGGTAGGTTATAGTGCAACAATTCAAATCAGTTCAAGATGTTCACTACCCGAAAACCAGAATCCATGTATAAAATTAATCCTAGGATTAAAATAGATTTTACCACTAGACGCGCAGCGAAAACTTCAAGTCTAGCAGTAGCCTTCTTTTCCTTTCCTTCGTGTCTCCTTTCCTTCGTGTTTCCTTTCTTTCGTGTCGGATCCACGCAACAGCCTAGCAGTCACGCCTCTATTAGTATCCACACGAACAGATTCAAAATCAACAGTCAACTGGTATGCTAGTACCAATCTGAAAGCCCCGTTTTTTTTTCTTTCTTTCTCTTACGTTTTCTGATATGTGCGAAATGGAATTTTCTGGAACTCTTGAAACCGAACTGCTGCATGTATATTTATAATGTTTATGCATCCATTCATCACACCATCTGGTTGCACCTTTTAGAAAACGTGATCTGATCTGAGATCAGATCAGATCAGATCATATTAGATCAAGAATTTGGGCCTAGCCCAATAAGACTTAATATATTAATTCAGCCCATATTATTTGGCCTGTAGAACATTTCTTACATATATATATATATATATATATATAGAGGGAGAGAGAGAGATAGGCTAATATATAATCGATTGTTCCTAGCCTCCAGTACAACTAAGTTGTTTTCTCATTTATAAAGTCCAAATGATCGATCCAAACCGTTAGATGTGATCTCCATATTAAAATGTGCTAGGAGACCAAATTTTATATTTTTTGGAATTTTTTTACTATTTATTAAGGCACTTTGAAAATCGCTGATCCAACGATAGCTTCTGATTTTACTGTTTGGTTAAGCCACTGTAGGATCAGCGATTTTCAAAGTGCCTTAATAAATAGTAAAAAAATTCCAAAAAATATAAAATTTGGTCTCATAGCACATTTTAATATGGAGATCACATCTAACTGTTTGGATCGATCATTTGGACTTTAAAAATCAAAAAATGACTTGGTTGTACGCGAGACTAGGAACAATCGATTGTATATTAGCCTATATATATATATGGACTATGGTACATACATTGTGAAGTAAAGCGAGTGTTTTACTTTAAGCTTATATCTTCAATATCAAATTTTAAAATGTCGATTTGAACTGTTCAAGTTGATCTCCATATTAAATTGTGCTTTGAGACCAAATTTTTACAATTTTCAGAAACTTTACTATTTTTTTTAGAACTTTTAAAATCATTGTTTTTCAAAAAATCAGTGATTTTAAACAGTTCCAAAAAAATAGTAAAAAAAAGTTTCTAAAAATTATAAAATTTGATCTCTAAGCACATTTTGAATTTTGAAATTGAAGATATAAATGTGAAGCAAAACACTCACTCGCTTTTCTTGGAGTAATTAATGTTCTGTAATATATTAGTTGGGCCTATTCAATGTCCTATAATATATAACATTTTAACAGGTTCAATGTTTACTGAAACCAGAAAAGCCCACCTATACTAATTTGGGCCTTTAATTGGATGTGGACCTGAACCTAACAAATTTTCTCTCTTCTTTTCTTTTGAGTTTTTATTTCCACTTGTGGGATATGTAATTTCTTTCTTTTGATTTTGAATTTTTATTACCGTAAAAGTTGAACAAATTTTAATTTACTAGGTATCCTCCCCATTACTATAAAAGATTTACTTTATGGTTTGAGATTAACTTCCAGTCGCTTTGGGATTCGAACAAGCACAGGGGCAGTATTATTAGGCTTTGATTTTTTAGGTCGGATTTTTTGCAGTTGTAAGAAAAAGAAAAAAATATTTTTGTGTGTTATTAAAAATATCAAATTTTTTTGGTAAAAATAATTATAGAGAAATATAGGGATTCAGATATAAGTTGTAATGTCTATATAGGTTCAAAGAGAACAAGGAATAAAATATAATTCTTTTTTTTTTTTCTAAAATTCGACTTGGATCAACTTTTTAGACTTTAAAAATGTAAAGTGCAATCCGGTGTCATAAAAAAGGGTGTAAGTGGATCTCTCATCATGTTATATATTACAGTATATTTTCATATGGTAATTATGTTGAACGGTTCAAATTGACTATTTAAACATTAACAATTAAGATATTAATCCACAGTGAAGACTAATATGCACTATGCATATTACCCTGGCCTCACTCTTTCTTTTTATACACCAAACAAGAAAAGAATGCCTTTCTTGGTACCAGTACTGATTTATCTTGTTATTCTAATACTTTTGAAGTTCCTTGAATTATATCTTATCAGGAGAGGAAGGGTATACAAGTTGCTACTAACAGCAATTACCTCAATTTTTGCTGGTACCGTAAACTTTAATCTCTTTTTTTTCTTCTTCAATTTTTGTTTCTGCTTTTACTGGCATTTGGATACATTTTTTTTTTTAATATCGTGTCACTTTTAATTAACAGGAATTTTTAGTTACGGAATAGCGGTCCAATGTTAGTCTAACATTTAGTTTAATCTATTTCTCTCTAGAAGTGATTTTATGAAAATATAAAAAAATTATAAATATATAAAATAGTTTTCAGAGAAATAGATGGTGTACTTTAGAATTTGAATATAGGATCACAATAATTTTTTATTTATCAAGATGCAAAATATTTTATTTTTTTTAACACACGAAAAAATATTTTAATTTTTTTTACAGCTGCAAAAAATCATCCCTGAAAAATGTTTCGTAGTACTTCTAATACATCTAAATTATAAGATATTTCATCTATTTCATTTCATATTCCTTGTAGTATATTCAAATTGTAAGTTGCTTCATTCATTTTCAAAAATTAATAAAAGAGAATCATGATTTCGGCTCTGTCGTATAATGTCATATATAAAAAATCCCGGCCATCCAAACTTATGGCAGTTCAAATTCCCTTTCTTACCCCCCAGAATTCTGCACAGTCAACCAAGCAAAGCCAGAATCAGAAAAGAATCAAGCACTAGTACCAGTACCAGCACAGGTTCCAGCACCAGGTTACAATGAAAAAGGGTAAAAAGGCCAGCACAAAAGAACAACGCAAAGCTGGTACCAGCACAGCCATCAGAGCCCAAGACAACCAAAGCTAGCACGGTCAAGCCGGGAAAATACCCAAAAAATGCTAGATATTTATGTAATGTTTTACTTTTTGGTGGACATTAATAAAAAATTGGGTTTTTTTCCTCTTGTAGGATATATAATTTCTTTTCTTTAGATTTTGAATTTTTATTACCGTAAAAGTTGCACAAATTTTAATCAATCAGGAGGTCAGGTCAGTATCAGGTCAGTATCAGGTCAGCATCTTGTAGGCAATACCGTAATAACAATGTGTTAATAAAATTTACAAAGCATAAATAAGTAAATAAATAAATAAATAAATTCAACATTTCAAAAAATGGTCGAGCTACTAATCTATAAATTATTCTATCTTCCTCTGACAATAAAACTGAATTACACCTTTTGCTGTCAATGTTCAGTTACTTCTAAATTAAACTAATTAAATAACTACAAATTAAGCACCGAAACCCTAGAGTTATAGATAGCTTTGGAAAAATGTTATTTATCTATTCTAATAGGCTAATTCCACCTAATTTATACAATTTCAGAGCATATAAACAAAACTGATATCACCACTTCTGTAGAGAAAATCTCTTTGGTGTTTTACTGAGATTAGATTTCTCTCAGAAAAATAGTTTATTCGACACCTTGAAATAGTTTTGAAATATCATATTTCCAAAACCGAAGCCTCCACCGTTTCGTCAGAAGTTTAGGGTGCAATCCCAATATATGCTCAGGCATGAAATCATGTCTTGTCAGTATGCCTACTACCGGGGACCTCTGCACAAGGTAATTTTACCTTAATGTGAATAAAAAAAAAAAAGATAATTCGTACCTCACTACTACCACAACCAACTGGTACGATACTGAAACTTTAGACCATGGTTCCTATTTCGAACAATTCCATAATATTCAAGTCAGGTCGATATACTGGTATGCTAACAGGTAGGGCAGTACAGCTTAGTGCAGACAAGACTGTACCAGGATGATTTGGGAATGACCAAGACTCTACCAGGACAGTTTCCTAAATTAATTCAAGCACTAAATTTCTGAAAAGAAAAAAAAAGAGTTCACTCACAGAGGATGATTTGGGAATGACCAAGAGGTGGCGCAACCCAACTTCGCGAAATAGAATTAGAGCCTTGGCAAGACACATGGTTTCTACTACAGTATAAGGTGAAGTGTTTGTGAATGGATGCAAGTCTACATACATCTCCATCTCTTCTTCACTTAATTTCAAATCCTCAATTAATTCTTGATTCACCATAGATCCACGCTTGGCAAAGTCATCGGCACAGAACTGCTTTGACGTATCAAAACCTGATTAAAAAAGTAGTACTTCGTCAAATTTACCATTATTTTATATATCTTGTTCCTTCTATTTCATTAACCAAAAATGCAGGAGGTACCAGTCACAGGTATCATACCTGAATGCATGCGAGAATGCAGGAACTCCTTTTTCTTCAACAAGACAATTAAGTGGGCCCGGAGAATCAGTCCATACAATACTGGTGAATCAGAGAATGGTGGCTCGTTAACCACAGGGAACCCATTATGACCTGTTGTTCTCAACACGTGCACTATGTTACCGACTTTCTCTACCCCGTTAAAAAATTGTAACGGGCCGGTAACAACATCAGCCACTGTAAGATTACGCATATAAGGTTCCGCATGTGGCTCAAGATATGGAAATCCCTTTAGCCTCACAAGTAGATCGTATATGTTTGTATTAAATGCATCTGCTACGGTTTTTGATACGAGGAGAACTAGCATGACTAGAGGGAGTAGTAAAAGGTTATTGGTTAATTCTAGTAGAATTACACAAACAGAGACAGTTATTCTCATCGACCCGCCTAAAAGAGAGGCCGACCCAAGAACAGCAAAGAGACCAAGGTCAAGAGAGGAATATGAACCCATTAGCATACCAATTAACCGGCCGTAGGTAGCACCAGTAAGTATTACTGGCACAAAAAGTCCTGTCGGAGCCGCTATTCCGTAACTAAAAATTCCTGTTATTAAAGGTGACAAAATATTAAAAAAATATACCCCAATGCCAGTAAAAGAAGCAACAAAAAAAAAATAGTAAAATTTACCGTACCAAGAAAATAGGATGCAACGAAAAATATGATAATAGTAGAAGGTTGAAAAACATTGTCAGTTCCGGCTCTATAAAGATTCTTTATTGTATCGTCATTAGTGTTGAAAAATAGGCTTGCTAGGTCATTGTAGTGGCCAGGGGCACACTGGTACTTTTTGAAATTGCCTGAGCGGCCAATGGAGGGGCATGCTTCAGCTGCATCAGCTGGGCACGGTTTACACGCAGCAAGCCAGGGAAGGCCAAAGAGACAACATGATGTGCAAATCGACATAATTGCCGCTAGTAGCAACTTGTAAAACCTTCCTCTCCTGATAAGATAAAATTCAAGGAACTTATTAGAATAACAAGAAAAACCAGTACTGGTACAAAGAAAGGCATTCTTTTCTTGTTTGGTGTATAAAAAAAAGAGTGAGGCTATGGTACTATGCATAGCGCAGACCAGTCAGTACTATGCATTGATATCTTCATTTTTAAAGTACATACAGTTGTTCCGAAGCATTCAACATGATCACCATATGGCATGTACTTGTAAATCAAATTTTACAATTTTTTAGAATTTTTTTACTATTTTTTATATAGGTAAAATATTACTTGATCTAAAGACTGTAGATCATTCAAAAGTAGCAATTTTCTACCTACCTAAAAAAATAGTACACAAATTCTAAAAAATGTAAAATTTAGTCTGCAAGTACATTTTCATATGGAGATCATGTTTAACAGTTCAGATCGATTATTTGAACTATAAAAATGAAGATATTATCCATAGTACGGACCAATCTGTGCTATGCATAATATCATAACCTCACTCAAAAAAAAATTACAAGTGTGTAAATGTGAAGATAAGATAATAGCAAGTACTTGTTAATATGGTTGTAAATGTGAAGAATCTTGATAAGTAGGAAATTGTAGAAACTCCCCAAAATACCCCCAACGACTCCTAACACTATCACAGGGAGTAAATCAGAAAAACGGTAAGCTGTATTCTCAGAGGTCACATCATACATTATAAGGCCTCCTTTACCGAACAACCCGCACTTGCCACTCTTACATACATCAATCAATGCCCTTAGGACAACTGCTACTACAGCAGTGGTGAAAAATGAACGCCAGAGAAGTGATATCCTCCACCTGAAAAGCAAACAAATGCAATTTCAGAATAAAAAACATTTAAACGGTTGTTGTTTTGGTGACCTAAATTGATACCATAATCCCAAACTATTGAATTAACCCTCAACAATTGCAATTTTGCATCAGTAAAACCTGTGTGTAACAAGAGCATTTCTGTTCTCTATTACTAATAAGATACCAAAACCAAAGAAAAAGAAAAAAAAAAGTACAAAGTGCTCTTTAAGGAAATATGATAAGAAAAAAGGGAATACCAGGAAGAAACTGCTTCAAGTGCAAACAAGACACCACCAACTGGTGCACGAAACGCTGCTGCCATACCAGCACCTGCTCCACATGTGACCAAATCACGTCGGTCCCTATCATTTTTACAATATCCTCCCAACCATTTCCATGACAGGTGGTGCTTGTGGGACCCGCCCTGACCCAGTATTGATGCAATACAGGCCCCAGTGTGCACTAGTGGGCCCGCCTTGCCTATGTGCAGAGATGAGGAAGCCGCAGCAATAGTCCCAATAACCTGGTCACAAGATGCTTGCTTAATTTAACATTTTTGCTTACCAGTTTGCACCCAAACAGCTGGTACCACTTCATAATACCATCAATTTTAACAATCTGGTACCATTACACTAATTTCCCCATATAATATAAATCTCACCTTAACCACTAGGGTCCGAAATGAAAATATGCCTGGTGCATCAACCCCATTCAAGTATGCCTTCACCTCTGGAATACCAGATCCTGCAGCCTCTGGTGCAAAAAATACAGTTATCCCTGCTGCAAACATTGTCAGCACGAAATTTGATGCCGTGAACACCCCAAATGCCCATTCATACCTGATTGGTAGCAGTGAAGTACCATCATATACCAGAAAAATGTTTAAACGTGATTAAAATATGATTATAAAAGTTGTTATTACCTCCCTGCAAGCATCATATTGGATGTCACAACAAATTTTATCCCGGCTACATTCTCTACTGCCAGGTTTGTCAGGAAACCGGTCCCACCAGCCAGTACCCCAACCAGAAAGCAGAAGGCCCATTTGAGTACAATGTACTGAAAAATATGGGCCCGGCTACGTGATCTCCAGTCCTGTTTGAACAGGTCATTTTCAACCAACCTGAAATCAAAGAAGAAGAATTATGGGTTTATTGTGAAATTTCACAACTGGTAAAGATGCTATTGAGACTGTTACAAACTACAAACGAAACCCAATTCCAATTGATTTAGTGAAATCGAAAGGGAACCAAATCGAGTTCAGTAAACAGTAAAGCTTACTCGTAGTCAAGGCTTTCAATGGGGCAAACCTCAGCACCAACGATGGCGATTTGAGAGGTGGTGTTGGAAGAAGCTCGCCTGAGATCGACTACGAAGGAATCATTTGATAACAGAGGCGCCTCCATGTCGTTATTCTCTCTTCTCTCTTTGATCGCCATGACCAGAGAAGAGAAGAAGAGGAAAGAGTCGATTGTGCTTCAGATTCGTCAGATCAATGTTAATTATAGAAGAGTTCCAAGCAAGGAATAAAAAAATGGAGCTTGTGACGGTTTGCTTTCTCTTATCCTCTAAGATATCTCATATTTTGCCTGACTGACGTGTTCGGTGCCTATTCGGGAATAGAGCGGGGCCCAGTATAATTTGTACTTAAAGATTCGTGTAGAACGTATTTAACCGGTTGAGATCTTTCACTATTTCAAGCAAAATGTCAGGTACCTGGGAGAACATTTAAAATTAAGATAAAATGGGGATAAGTGTTATCACTCCAACTGACAGCGGATCAATTTGGTTCTATTTCAGATTATTTCGTTTCGATATCATCAAGATTCGCGCTAAAAATTTAATTATCGTGCTGATTGATCTGACGCGAATCGTAATGCGCATCGGACAGCTTTCAACTGGAGATGGATAAGATTTCGTACATTTAACATTGAACGGCCTAAACTTTAGTGCGGATATTTGAGATAACATCTCCTGACTCCAGTAGTACAAATGGAGGCGTCCAGAAATATCATATTTCCGTATTTGTTAGGGTTAATTTTTTAAATTTAAGTTGGAATCGACTAAAAATAAAATTGTATCTGAAATTAAGAGTATTTAGAGATATTTGTGGGAACAAAAGTTTCATGGTTAGTTGTATTTATATTAATTTATTTTTACTAAAAAGAATCATCAATTTATAACTAAGTCTCTAATTAAATTAATATATTTAGAGAAACCATCTAATAATAATTGAATTACTAAACTTATCGTTGACTTTTTTGTTTACAATATCGTTGTCAGCAATCAAATAAATGACTTCTTTGTTACAATATTATTGTCAGTAACAAAAAATATTTGGACTTTCTTTTTTATTTGTTCGTCAATTTTTTTCTATGAAATTTTTATATCACAATGAGAACTAATTTTAGTCTAATGATAAACACAATGGTTTTTTTTTTTTTTTGTGTGTGTGTGTGAAAGGTTGCAAGTTTAAAATCCGGATAAGAGAATCTCTTGTGAATATATTACAGTTTACGATGTCATATCATGCAAGCAGACATGGGCAGACCCATGTACATCTAGGGGGGACAGCTGCCTCCTAGATTTCGAGTTTTAGTGGGAATTTGGATGTTCCAATCAACTTTACCCATCCTAAATTTTTTTTTTGCCCCCCTCTAAATATTTGATTTGTAATTAAAGTTAAATTTAGATTTAAAATTAAAATTAATTTATTGAATTATCATTGATAATTAGAATTATAGGTTAGACAACCAAAAATTACAAGTAAAAGTATTGGAAAATATAAGTTAAAATATTATTTTTTTATCAAGTACCTAATTGGTTAACAGATTTAAATCTAATTAATTATTTAAATCCAATTCGATATTTTTGTACCCCTCCTGGCAAAAATCGTGAGTTTTGCCCCTGCAAGCATAGTAGTTATGAAGATCACAATTAAAAAGCTATTTAACATTTACTAGCATACTGGTATTTTCAAATATATAACTAACAATTAATAAGTTAAAACTGTTGTCTTTAATTCATTATTTAAAATTTTGTATATATTCATATAGAATAATTAATGACATTTAAAGTTCTCTCTAGAAAATTTAAAATGTCTATAAAAAAATTATGGGACATGAAGAAATGGAGAAAAAGAGCATGCATGGAGACTGGAGAGAGTTGATAACACATTGGAAACTTGTCATGTAATAAACAAAGACAGCAGTGCAGCACCACATAAAATGAGGTGGCACGAAATGGAAAGAAACAAGTTGACTGATAATTGTGGGATTCTTCATCAATTTGGCTTATTGATAAAGACACTGAGGAGTGGGCCCATTGATGGAGAGAACTCCTATACCCTGAATACATTTGTGTACAGTACAGATGCGTCTATGTATGGACATTAATTTTTAAAAAATAAAAAATAAAACAGTACTAGTAGAGTTCAGTACTGCTGTAAAAAACCTCTGTTTAAGCTGATTAATTTTGGACGGTGATTAAATTATTACGGATTTTTTTTATTAATTCAATGATTATTTCAGATTATGGCCGTTTATTCTCAATTATTTCTGATTTATCGTTTGACGGTATTATGTACGTCTGACAAGCGCATACCGTTATTTACAACATTGGTACAAATGTATAACATCAATTATTTGAAAATTAAATTAAATATAACTGTAATAAAAAAATTAACTTAGAGAATTTTTATTTTTTAAATTAATTAAAATAATTATGTTGGATTAAAAAATTAGAATTGAAAGTGTAATATAAAATTAGCAATAACAAGTAACAAATAACAAATGAAAATTCATAATTTTATCAATGGACAAATTATTTTGAAAAAAAAAAACACTAGTACAGATGTCTACATCAATTATAAAAATAAAATTAAATACACCCTCTATAAAAATAATAAAATTAACTTAGAGTATCTTTATTTTTAATACTAATTAAAAATGATTATGTTAGATTAACAATTAGAATTGAATGTCCAATACAAAATTCGCATTTAATAAATAAAAAATGAAAAATTCATAATCTTATCAACTTGAAAAGCTGATTTTTTTTTAAAAAAAAAATAGTGTACAGAGGTCTACATCAACTATATAAATATAAAATAATACACAAGTTTTCTTAAAATAAGAAACATTAACTTAGAAAAGCTTCATTTTTATAGTCATTATTTAAAAATGAATACGGTGGACTAAAAATTAAAATTGAATATCTAAATAAAATTATAACAAATGAAAGTTCATGATTTTATTAACGTGATATTCTAAAAGTGATTTTAAGAAAACATATTAAATAAAATTCCCATGTATCTCAAAAATTAACAAAAAAAAAAACTACCACCTTTAATTAATTTTAGCCTTTGTATTATTAAATTATGTTTGTTTAATTGAGTGCTTGATTGTACAAGTTAATTTTAATTTAATTAATTAAACAAGTATTAATTAGTATAATTTCTCTTTTAATTAATTAAACAATCTCAAATTAAGTGTTGCTAGTTTAATTATGGTTGCTTATTAATTTCTTGTATTAAATTAAGTTGTATTATGTAAGTTTAATTATTGTTTTTTTAATTAATTATGCTTTCTTTAATTAAAATTTTGCCTTTAATTGTTTAATTAGATTTGATGTTACGTACGTCTACAATAAAAAGAAATGCCCATAATGTATAAAATTTTGTCTTCATTGATATATGTATGATAAAACTTAACGTATGTTAACTTTGTTTAATTAATTAAGGAGCTAGATAGATATACCTAAATTAATGCTCAAGTAGCTACTTGTCCTTCCTTAAATTAATGCTCAAGTAGCTAGATAGATATACCTGTTTCTTATGAAACCCAACTAACTATCACAGGTCAAACCTGAAAAGAAGATTTAGTTGCCTAAAAAGCTCAAGTCAGATTGGTCGATTTCTAATGTGCTTTCATAAATTTGTGACAACTAATAATTTAATTAATTTCATTTAAATTAGAGACAAAATTACTTTAGCCCCCTCAATTATGATAACTTATGAAAAATAAAGTAAATAACACAACACCTGTGAAACTCCCTTTCCACTCTTATTTTTATTTCAATGGTAATTTTTACAAGAGAGAACATCCTTCTCTTATAACAGAGATTATGGCGGCTAGAGCATACCCTTTGCTGCTGATCTACCTTCTTTATTAATATACATATTTTCTTTTGTATTTGAAATAATACAAAATGAAACATAATAAAAGATAAATCTTTCTCCAGTTAGCATAAGTCGTATCAACAAATTATTATACTTCAATCAAGTAAGTTTCTTAATTTCCTTTATTTGAAAGCTATTGGACTCCTGTCTAGTGGCAGAGCCACACTCAATCAGAGATAGGTAACTATCTATCTATCTCTAAAATTTGGAAAATAATTATTGAAACTGTGTATATAGTAGGTTTGAATCTGAGTTTCACTTACCTCTGAAATTTTATTTTGCCTACCTCTAATTATTTCTCAGCTCTGATAAAATCGGTCAAGTCACTCCAAATTTAGCGGATTTCTTCAATTTCGAAAATAAACAAAAAGGGAGGGCAGGAAGCATCTGTCAGTGGGACTACATATAACCTCTATTTTTATTTTTATTTCTAAATGAAAGAGCCAAATTCCTTTACAAATGAATGTTCCAAACTATAATATAAAATTAACATCAGAATGATGTTCAATTGTTAAAAATATGATCCCAATTTAAAAAAAATAAAGAATGAACATATTATCTTTCAAAGTAAAATTTAGTACGTAAATACATTACAGTAATTTTTTATCTTAGTTTTTGCAAAACAAATCGAGTCTCCAATCTGATTTGACCAATTCTTATTCATTCTCTCATTTCACATCGGATGACAATTAATAATAATATTTAATAATAAATTTAAATGAGAAAATATTTATAAGCTGATCATTTTATATATTTTTTTT
Source organism: Carex pumila (assembly GCA_033356055.1). Taxonomy (NCBI): domain Eukaryota; kingdom Viridiplantae; phylum Streptophyta; class Magnoliopsida; order Poales; family Cyperaceae; genus Carex; species Carex pumila. The sequence goes on along the minus strand of JARJHM010000739.1, from coordinate 85,720 downwards.
ACCTACACTTGATGAAAATTCTGACCATGCATCCCCTCCTATCAAGACAGTGGTGAGTGATTTCTAAGATTAATTATATATATTTATGTTCATTACTAATAAATATCGTATGTGTGTTTTTTATATGGAAGATCTCACACTTAAAAATCAAAATAAATAATTCTTTGTGAATATTAAATAGTTGAGTGGCTTAATCTTTATATATTGTATCAGTAGTTAACAGATCGATTGCTTTGATTAATAATTAATAATTAATAAAGATTATTTTCAAGGTGACAAAAATTCAGCAACAACCAAGAATGTCGATTGTTGTTTTAACTCGACATGCATGTACCTAGTACTCGTATTCAATCTGACTCGATCTGAACCTATCTGATATATATGTTATTGGATCGGATACTAGTTAGATTTCTTGACTTTAGAGGTGGAATACGCATCTGCTGTTATTCTTGTGCATGAATATTGTTTCTGCTATCTCTATTTTTTCAAATCAAGTCATTGAATTATTTTGAGATGCATGCACAAAAAAGTTCTGAAAAAAGATTGCTTTGAGATTCATTCCCAAAAAAAATGAACGGTTGGATTCGAAAAAATAGGAATAGTAGGGTTACAGTTCACGGGAAGAGAATAACAGCAGATTTGTTTCCTTAGAGGTGGGTTTAAGACTTAATTAAAGGTGGCCAAGTCATCCCTATGATTTCAAAATTTTAATTATATGTATAGAAATTTAATTGAATTTTTTTTTAAACATTCTCTATAGTCTAGCCACCCTCAATATATAAGAAATGTTTAGTTGTAGCATAGTGGATAAATCTTTATTTATTGGTTGAGAGATCTTAGACTCAAATCTCATTCACCACAATTGTACATTTAATTTTCAACCACCTCTACCAAAATTTTCTAGTTCCACCCCTGCTTGACCTGTCACGGCAAGGGCGGATTTACGTATATGTCAGGGGTGCTAAACCACCCTATAATTTTAAAATTTTTAATTATGTATATTAAAATTTAATTAACCTTTTATTTTTTTTTAACTTTTATATAGTCTAGCCTCTATTATAAAATAACAAATATTTGTTGGTAGTTTAGTGGTTTGAGACTTTGAGTTCTAGTTGATATGTGTAAGTCTGTAAGAACATAGATTCAATTTCTACTAATCACACTATTTTTATGTTTTTTACATATTATATATATTTTATAGATTATCTCTCTCTTCAAATTTTCTAGTTCCGCATGTGTCACGGGTCAAGATATATACCGATATGATCCATTATAATTTTTTAAAAGTTTTCTGATGTGCATGGTTGAGTTGTTTATAGGCGGTTGTTGCATGTGTTGCCAGTGTTGGTGTGATTAAGAAATAAAATAAGAAAAATTGAAGTTGGTAGTGATGAGAATTGGACAAGGACAATTCAATTGAAAACATTAATTTAAAGTTTATTGGAGCATAGGCAGGAATGTAGCGGAAATCATTATATATTCAAATAAATGTTTATTTATTCGGTATTATTGTGAGAATAATTATAAAAAAGAATATAATTTCTTTATAAATATTACAAATAGTTTACTTTTATTTAAAATATTAAAGCTATAAAATATTAAAATATAATATGCAAATTTCAACTGACACAATTAATAAATTATTTTTATCAAATTTATGTATCAAACAAATTTGCGGACTTGCTGCTATACAAGTTGGAAATCTAACTTCTAAAAATATTGCAGGATTTTGTTAATACTAAAACATTGTATTGAGGAAAAATAGTAGTTAAATTAGTATGAATAAAAATACAATTCATGCAGATTCAAAAATAGATGATACAAAAGAAAGAGATAAGAGGAGGGAGAGCTACCAATGAAAAAATAAAATATATACTCTAGTTGAAAAAAATAGATGATACATTGTATTGGCCGCCTCTTAATTTCTTTTCCATTCATATACGCTAATTGAAAAGAAAAAAGAAAAGAAAAATAAAATCTCATTATCACAATGAGCTTAGTTTGGAAACATCCATTCCATACAAAATGGGCATTTAAATGGGCCGAAAAATATAATCAAAATGGGTCGAAATCTCATTCATTCTCACGGAATTTTGATCATTCGATTAAATTTATCCTTTAAGGTTACCACTTGCGCTGTTAGATATATAGTACAAATAAATTATGAAATAGATATTTTATTTTTTAAATAAAAGTGGGTAACTTCCACCGATTTTTATTGAAAATCAAGTGTTTGGAGATTGATACCAAACCACTCATACCACACTCCTTACAAACAATCGACCTAAAATATTACATCATATAAGCATTCTCTAAAGCAATGCCAACTAATCAACAAAAAACAACTATAAAATGCAAAACAAAATAGCATATCATAATCCAACTACTAAGAAGATTAAAAAGTTAACAAAAAAATAAAAATAAAAGTCCATCTTTTAGGATATGTGTCACTTTTGATCTATATCTCCTCCTGGCCTCTTCCACCTAAAAGAGGCAGGACCTCTTCCTCTTGAATAACCACCTCTAAACCCTTCTGTATCATCAATCCATCAAAGGTAATTGAAAGAGCTGAAACTTCACTAGGTAATATTAAATAAAATTTAAGTTTAGAGCCATCATTTCTAGAATTAACCCAAAAATTTGTCAAAGATAGAATTTTGATCACCGATATAATAGGGGTGTAAACAGAGTCGGATTATCCGTTCTGAATATGCTCCATATCCGATTCAGATAAATAAATTTAGGTAATTATCAAATACCCCTAAAAGATTCGGATTCGGATTCGGATTCAGATGATAATTCCTAAACATAGTGGATATCTAGACCATCTAGAACTCAATAGATATGGTCGGACCTGCTAGCAATTAAACCCATCCGGAATCTATTAGTATGGTCGGACCCACTAGAAACCCATCTGCTACCTGCTAAGTAATAAAAGGAGAATTAAATTTGCTCCCAGCAGGATTCAAACCCTCTACCTCTATGTAGAGAGCTTCCCCATGTTTGGTTATGGCCTAAAGGGTGAAATAAGGAGTTTAGGTCTCATTATTCCATCAAAAGAGCATTAATTGAGCCAGACTAAGATGACATAAGCCTATTTTTAGGCCGGTCTAAATTAAACCACCTCACATGGTGGTTTAATTTTATTGTACATCATGGCCTAACTTGAATGATTATAATTATATTTTATTTGTATATTATTATTATATTATTAATAACTAATTAGTATATAATTATATAATTAATATCTTATATTGCTAATATATTAAATAATTATTATAATAATATATGTAATTAATATCCTTTTATTAATAATTATTATTAATATGTAATTATATAATTATTATGTGATATTGTTAATATATTAAATAATTATTATAATAATATTGTAATATATTATAGTTATTATTAGTATAGTAATATTATGTAATTAGTATCTTATTGACAATATATAACTATAATTAGTATGTTACATTGTTAATATATTAAATAATTATTATAATAATATCATAATATTTTATAGTTATTATTAATATATTAATATTATATAATTAGTATCTTATTATTAATAATATTGTTAATATATAATTATATAATTAATATCCTATATTGTTAATATATTGAATAATTATTATAATAATATTATAATATAGAGTCTGGCTAATTTGCTATCGGAAGCACTTCGACCGAGGTGCTTATGGGGTCATATTTTAGTATTTGATGTTCAAACAACAAATCCATATTAAAATCTATATTAAAATCTGCTTGGAAACCAAATTTTATATTTTTTGGAATTTTTTTACTATTTATTATGCTGGTTTGAAAACTGTTGTTTTCAATGCTTCAAAAATTTAATAAAAATAGTGGTTTTCAAACTAGCTTAATAAATAGTAAAAACATTCCAAAAAATATGAAATTTGGTCTCCAATTAGATTTTAATGTAGATTGAACATCTAACAGTTTGGATTTGTTGTTTCAACATCAAATATGCTAATATGACCCCGTAAGCACCTCGCCGAAGTGCTACCAGCAGCAAATTTGATAGTCTCTTATAATATATTAATATTATATAATTAGTATCTTCTTATTCATAATTATTATTAATATGTAATTATATAATTAATATGTTATATTGTTAATATATTAAATTATTATTATAATACTTTTATAATATATTAGTTGTTATTAATATATTAATATTATATAATTAGTATCTTATTATTAATAATTATTATTAATATAAAATTATATAATTAATATTTTATATTGTTAATTTGTTGAATAATTATTTTAATTATATTATATAATTAGCATTTTTATTAATAATTATTATTAATTTATAATTATATAATTAGTATTTTATTATTAATAATTATTATTAATTTATAATTATATAATGAGGAGGGATCCAATTACATCATTTTATGGTGACATATCTTAACACTATATTTTTATAAGTCATTTTTGCTATTTTAAAATCTAAGCAGATGATCCGAACTGTTCAACATGATCTTCATATTAAAATGTGCTTGGAGACCAAATTTTACATTTTTTGAAATTTTTTTAGTATTTATTAAGATATGTACAAAATTGTTATTTTGAGGCAATTTTGGACCATTGAAAATCAATAATTTTAAAAAATTATAAATAAATAGTAATAAATTTCCAAAAAATATAAAATTTGGTCTCCAAACACATTTTAATATGGACATCATGTTGAATAGTTCGGATCGACTATTTGAATTTTGAAATCGTAAAAATAACTTATAAAAAATATGATGTCAAGCATAAAATAGTGTAATTGGATCCCTCCTCATATATAATTAATATTTTATATTATTAATATATTAAATAAATTTTATAATAATAATATAATACATTATTGTTATTATTAATATATTAATATTATATAATTAGTATCTTATTGTAAATAATTAATAAATTTAGACTTTTAAAACTTCAGTCCTCCACCAACTCTAACGAAACAAGGAATACTTTAAGATATGATTTATCTTGTGACCTCAACCAAACATAAATTATTTAGATTGGCCTAGGTTGGAATAAACAATTTAGGCCTCCTTAGCTTTAGTCCACAACCAAATATCACCACATTAGTGACTAAGGTTTGAACCACTATACCACATCAATCTTGTGTTATTATTCCTTTGTTTTGTCTATATATTATATCAATACATTATCTAATTATCTTCTATCTCTCCTTTAACTTATAGTTATCATTAATATTTATATTTAATTTTTTAATTAATATTTGTATCTTAGAAGTTAATATATATCTTAATTATCCAACCATTATTTGTTTTATATCCGTATTCGAATTTGTATCCGTGGACTATTCGTTCCGTATCCATATCTGTATCCATTTAAGAAAGATTTAGTTTTGAATTTTGATATCCGTTTACTATCTGTATCCGTATTCATATCCGCTCATTAAAAGATGGATGTAGATATGGTATCAGCATTATTTGCTCCGTTTTCACCCCTACCGATATATCAATACAATAATTACATCAAAATTGTCAGATTATTATTTTAACTATACATGAAGGTCAACAATAATACATCTCCATATTTTTATGAAATTTAAATGTGTTTTCTTCAAGAATATACAAATATAATACCATAGATAACAGCCTCTACTTATAAGAAGTACATACTTATCTCAATATATCATTATAGCTTGCACCCTATTGCAAACTTTTAACTAATCTTAACGGTTCTTCCATGTTTTTCAAAATACTCAATGACGAACTTGGCCACATTTACGTGCTTGAAAACAGGTACAGCCAAGACATCAATTTAAAGCAATCCAGCATTTAAGTTCTTTCACAAAGTCTTTGTATCTCAGTTAACAATCTCAAAGAGTACTCATTACAAGTCCTTAGAATATTAAGTCTATATCTAGCATATCAAGTATTAATTACATTAAGTATCTAAAATGTTCAAAGTGCAAGTTTTATGGCATATGGTTTGTGGTTGGGATATATTGGAATGGGGGGGTTTAGGGATGACAGGAGAGGGAGGAAATGAGGGATCGAGTTGGGGCAGCGAGAAGGGAGGCAAGAGGCGGAGGAGGAATCGAAGAGAAGAGCAGAGAAATCTTTAACAGAAGAGGAGGTGGAGAAAAGAGATTGAAGAAGAGAGTAGGAGGATGGATCGCCGTAGCAGAGGTGGAGAAGAGGGTGGGAGTCCCACACCAGCAAAATATATCATGTCATGACGTTAAATGTCTCATTTGAAGGATGGTTAAACCTTTGAAGTTCATATTATCATGACCCAAGTTAATATAATCCTATTCAGGTCATCAATGGATAAGGCTCTCTGGGCCATTTTCAATATGACTCACTTCAGTAATTTGGCCAAAACATCTTCATACGAGCTCCGATTGAGGTGATTAAATGTTTGTGCAATTCTGACAACAGACTCTACAACCTTTATGTAAAAAGTTTATCCAAATTCCGAACATAACATAGTCAATATGGTGTGCTAACATGGTGATAGTGTTTCTTAGTTAGGCGGGAGTTATGAGTGTTTATTAAATTTAGTCAAAAGGTGGTTGTCTTAGTCTTCCTAATTTGCTTTGAGTGTCTCTAGAAGGTTATAATTGTGTTTCGGTATTAGAAAATTTAGTTGAGAGTTTTATTAATTGTTTTTTTTTTTAAAAGGCAAAGGCCCATTCCATTGAACAGGAAATATATTACATAACCCATTCAAAACCAACGTACCCACATCGGTATGCCAACCCTGGTAACATACCAGCAAAACAAAATCAGCAGCAAAACAAAATAAAACAAAATTAGCAGCATCAGCATTGCTACTATCCAAGTGCAATATAAGAGACATAATAAGCAACACATGTACCAAACTAAAGAAGAGTCTAATGACCAAAAGTACTCTAAATTTGCTATTACTAAGCCGCACTTCAAGGGGCTAACTAGGGTTAGGTTCAAAATTGGGTGGCACTGTGGTTTCATAACTACAGAGTAGACTCAAGTGGTTGATACACCACCATCTCCAAAGGCATGTACTAGTTTAAAGGGATTGCATCCTCCAGAATTGGCATCCAAGTACTCACCTCCATTTGCATTGCCTCGGAAGTGTTCCCTGCCCAATAACAAAGTAAATATTTTATTAGAAAGATAATGGATCTGGCTGTTTTCACATGACAGTGATCAAAGCATTGCTCATTTCGGTGTTTCCAAAGTGTCCAACACACCGCACTTACAAGTAACAAAAACCCTTGTCTTTGGATGTTAGACATGGATAATGCAAATGTTATAATGTCAGCTAGAGTATGCCATTGCTGCATGTATTCTTGGCTATTGCCAAGCCAGAACCACACCCTTTGCGCTAACGTATAATTTAAGAACAAATGGTCAATGGTTTCATCGTGGGGGCAAAATTGACAATTCAAAGGACCTTCCCAACCTCTAATCATTAGGTTATCCTTAGTGAGGATGGAATTATGTGTCACCAACCACATTAACACTCGTATTTTGGATGGAATGGGTAAAATCCACCACATCAAGGCTGGTATGTTTGTATTAACACCTCGAGAATTTAAAAAATTATACAAAGATTTTGTAGTAAACTTTCTTGTGTGGTCCCGCGCCTAATCAAAGTGTCAAAAGTGGATGTAAAAGACTGAGTACTAATAATATGCAAAATTTCAGTCCATTCCATAAGGTCAAACCCTTCCAAGTCCCTTCTAAATGATACTATCAGACCCTGTGAGTCGATAACCTCCATAAGCAAGACATGTTTATTCCTACAATTTTTGTATAAAATGGGATATCTAGTAGCTAAAGAACAATTTAAATACCAAATATCAGACCAGAAGCTACAATTAGATGAGCTGCCCGGTATGTACCGAACACTAATAGATCCTATTTGATCTAAACTACAAATTGTTTGCCAAAATGGAGAGGGAGGATGATGATGTGTAATGTATTTGTACACTATAATATCCTTCCATGTATCATAGTACGTGTCGTTTTTCAATTTCCACCACCATTTTAACAATAAAGAGATGTTCATTTCCTTAAGATCTAATATTCCCATACCACCAAATTGTTTTGCTATACAAACGTTCTCCCATGCCACTAGAGCATATTTTCTCTTTTTTTCCGTACCTTGCCATAAGAATCTACGCCTAATTTTGTCTATTTTAGCGATAATAGTAATGGGTATATGATAAACAGATAGAGCATATAATGGGATAGAAGATAATACTGAATTTATTAATGAGTTAGGCTAATATGACATTGGTGTTATTTGAAACTAAATAACACCACATCTTAAACCCTTAGATCTGCTTTAAGATTCGTACAAAATAAAGTGCTTGAATAGTAAAAGCAGATATTACGAATCTTAAAGCAGATCTAAGGGTTTAAGATGTGGTGTTATTTAGTTTCAAATAACACCAATGTCATATTAGCCTAACTCTTTATTAATGTAACCTTATCTCCTATTGATAAGAGTTGGCTCTGCCAACTAGGTAATCTAGATTCTATTTTATCGATTAAGAATTGCCAATCAGCAACTGTGAGTTTCTGATTATGCAGAGGTAAACCTAAATACTTAATTGGGAATTGTCCCCATCTACATCCAAATGTATGGTTAAGAGTACAGACATTAGGGTCAATGTCCAGATGATATATTTCAGTTTTCTCTAGGTTCATTCGAATACCAAACAATGCCTCAAACCCCATCATTGCCCACCATGTGGACTCTACGTTCTCCTCAGTGGCAGCCAAGAAGAGTATGGTATCGTCCGCATAGTGGCAATTGGTATGAGCAAAGTTATCTACATAAGGAGGTCCTAACCCTTGAATACTTTGCGTTCTTCTACCTTTGTTAAAAATTTTGCTAAGCGTATCAGCTGCTAAAATGTACAAGAACGGTGATAACGGATCCCCTTGTCTAACTCCTCGTTTACAATAAAAATACCTCGTTAGTTCTCCATTGATTATAAGACATGATTGGGAGCTATACAACCAATGAGTGATCCATTGGATCCATCCACTTCCAAAGTTTCTAGATTGAAGGACCTCTAACAAATATTCCCAATGTATTTTATCATATGCCTTTTCGAAATCGACTTTTATAACTACCCTCGGCTGATTGCTAAGTTGACAAGATTGAATTACTTCTTGGCTAACTATCATATTATCTAGAATATACCTATTTTTCAGAAAAGCTGCTTGACTATTATCTATCAATTGAGGCATAACTACTTCTAGTCGAAAAGTAAGTAATTTAGATAACAATATAAAGCTACAATTAACTAAGCTTATCGGCCTAAACTTCTTAATTTGAGTAGCATCTTTCTCTTTTGGGATTAAGCAAATACAAGATTTATTGATCAGATGTAAATTCAGCGAATTCTCATAAAAATGATGAGCTAGTATCATCAAATCATTTTTTACTAAATCCCAAAAGAATTGGTAAAATTTAAACGTAAACCCATTTGGACCGGGTGCTCCATTGGGTTCAGATGCAAACACTGCTTGCTTCACTTCTAATTCAGTAAATGGTCTCTCTAATTCCCATTGTTCTAAAGGCAACAATTTATCTTTGAAATCCCAAAAAGTAGAGTCTAAATGAGCAAATCTAAACCCCGAAGTACCTAAAAGATCTTTATAATATTCTAATACATGAGCTTTAATTTCTGGAGGACTATGTGTCATCGTTCCATTTATTTCTAAGGCATTAATCCTATTTTTTTGGTTCTATGGTTTGCTAGGAGATGAAAGTATTTGGTGTTATAATCGCCTTCAGTCAACCATTGTTGTCTAGATTTAATCCTCCAATGTTCCTCTTCCTCCTGATATATTTCCTGTAATTTAGTAGTGTATAATACCCATTGTTCACCCTCTACTTGTGTAAATTCTCTAGATTCCCTAATCAGTTCCAAGTCATGTAAAAGCATTTTTAATTGAGATTTTTCTCTCTTTTTCTGACCATAAAAATTTTTGGACCATCCTTTAATCCTTTTCCTAATGTGTTTGAGTTTTCGATTCCAACTTCTAGCTACCTCTGGAAGTGTAAGGGAACATTCCTACCACCATTTGTACATGAGTTGTACAAATTCCTCATTTTCAGTCCAAAGGGGATCAAACCTAAACATTGAGGGTTTTGTACTTGCATCTGTACTAGTTTGAAACAAGAGTGGACAATGGTCAGACCCTAGACTGCTTAGTTCCTGAATGTGACTTGAGGCATATTTTTGATCCCAAGTAATGGAAGTAAAAATTCTATCTAACATAGCAAATCGAGTGCCATTTGACCAAGTGTATTTACGAGTGTGCAATTTGTGTTCTATCAAATGGTGTGTGTTTACAAATTTGTTAAAAAGCCTACTTAGTGAGACATCAAAATAAGGGCCTGTCTTTTCATCGACTTTTCTAATGGCATTAAAATCTCCGCAAACTAACCACAGATTTGTATTTGGATTTTTGGCAAGTGTCAATGCATCCCAAAAAGGTTTTTTCAGATTGCGAATTACTGGTCCGTACACTACAGTAACTTGCCACCTAGAATTGTCTAATTTGTTGGCAATTAACACATCCAAGAAGAAAGGGTGTATGGTATGACTAATTATGTTAATCTTATTACTATTTCCTCCTATCAAAATCCCCCCTGATCGACCAATAGAAGGTATCCATAACCAAGAATCCAATTTAGAGGAGATACTATTGAGACATCTAGTACTAAAATGTTCTTTCTTAGTTTCCTGAATTGATACTAGATCTACTTTATTGTCGAGAATCAAATCCTTTAAAATTTGACGTTTTCTACTAGAATTTAACCCTCTACAATTCCAATTTAGAAAATTCACAAGGAAACCTCTGAATCTCTACTATCTGGTTGAGTGGAGGAGCTATCTATATCTATGTTAGGATTTGCTACTAATGTGTCACTAACCACTATCTTATTACCTATGGTGTTATTAGTACGGTGAGGACCTACAGGACCAGATTTGATTTGTGCATCCCCTATCTAATTCGTATCCGTATCTAAAGTTTGCAATTGTTCCAATGAAAAAACAGGAGAACTGTCACTATCTTTACTTGTACTAAGCATAAATCTAACTACTTTTTCAAATCTAGATCTATCCATCTGTTTAAGGCAAGAAATGATAAGAGGACCATCATGAATCGGATTACCTAATCTAATATTATAAACTTGGAATAAAGCTACGATTTGATCTACACTTAGTATATTGTAAGGAAATCTATTGATGAGACTAATACCTGTGCCATTGCTACCTTCAGCTTGCTTCCTCTTTTTAGCTTTGCTCATGGTGGAATCTTGATCTCCTTGAGCTGAGACTCGGAGACTCCTCTGTGGCTGAGGTGGGGAAAACTTAGATGGCTTGCTGACTGCCATCTTAAGTCGAATAGAGGTAGGGGGAGGAGCAGTTAGTTGGGGAGTGGTTACCGCTGAAGCCGACAAGCAGATAGGTTTGTCAGGGGTGGTGCCTAGGCTTTGCCGGGGCCTAATGGTGGTATCCCGAAGTCTGTTCCCACTACCACGGGCCTGATTGGATGTTCCGAAACATTTGAACTTCATAGCAGCTGTGACAGTTAATCTATGTTCATTCTTCGTCCCACCGGTACCCTTCTTCTTAGGTCTAGTACCCCATTTTGTTGCTGGAGCACTAGCAACTCAGGAGGCCCGTTTGAGACTTTCTGCCAGTGCAAGAATATGTTCATCTTCTGAGCTGTTGACAGCTTGGTCTTCTGGGGTAGGAGTAACAAGTACATTTTCAGCAGTAAGAGAGTGAGTATGAGAAGAGGGGGAGCTGAGAAGGAACTCAGTTGGAGCACTAGCTGTCTGTGTACTCTGCATAGGGGTGACCTCACAAATCGGCATTGTCTTACTAGGCCCTGCACCACTATCACCTTTGAGCTGACTGATGTGTAAAGCCCAGGCCATCATGTTTTCTTGTATGTCAATCTCTTTTGAATCCGGGTTGTTAGTCTCCAGCACTAGCTTTCCTTTGTCTACTGGTATTGGATCAGCGTCACTCAGCTGAACCATTCTAACAGTCCCACCACCCCCCTGAGTTGGTTGAGATGAGTTAGAGCCATCAGTGTTGCTGCCATTGTTACTATTAGGCAACTCAGCAGAACGCCATTCACCTTCCCCAAACGCTGTTCCATTGGGATACGGCCTACCTTTTTTCGGTCTAGCCCATGCATTTAATCTTTCGGTCTGCTCAGTCTCCACTTCAATGTCAATGGGGAACTGTGTCATCACACCAGCAGGATCTCGATACGGCACCACGTGCTTCTTAGGCAACAATTCGAGGTCACAAATCGCCATTTTCACCCTGACAAAACGAACATTGTACCCGCTGTGTAGCAGGATCGATTTCTTGCACATACGCTCCAAACGGGTTGAAGACCCGATCATAATCAGAGAACTCATCCATAAAAATAGGGAAGTTATAAATCCTAACCCAGACAGTTTGTAGTGGTATACCTTGTCTGAACTCCTTATCCCAGGCGACCACCGAGAATTGTACGTTCTTGAGTTGCAAAAACCCGTGAGCAGCTACATTGTTCAACCATGTCGGATTTGGAGCCTTAATCAGATATTTGAACTCGTCAAACACCGACGCTACCCAATTGATTTGTTTGAATTGATCGCGCAAAACCGATTCAACTTGCTCCGGTCCCCACGCTGCAATATCGTCTAAAACAAAGCTCATCTGGAGATTGGCTTCGATCGCCTGTGATCGGGGTGTAGCCACGAGGGTGACCAGAGGTGGTTTGAACGACATCGCTGAAGGATCGCCTGTTGATCTAGGTCACCGAACTTGTGCGCGCCCCACTGAATTGGGGGAGGTATGGGGAGGAGCGGCGCACTCAGTGGCTCGGTGCCCTACTTTATTACAAGCAAAGCACAATTGCTTATTGCGGCATGATCTGGCCAGGTGTCCACGATCTCCACATTTCATACAGATCGGACGACGGAAGGTCGATTGAGTGCGAATCTCGTCGATTCTCCTCCGCACGAGAGTCCCACGCGAAGTTTTTGCCACTGGATCTGATGCGCACACGCCTATGGGTGAATGCTGGAGAATGTGACTGAACGAGGGTTTCAGCCTTGGATCTGCCATTAATGGCTCTGTGTAGCTCGGTGTGGCATGAATTTGTTTCTTAAATTTCTCTCGCATAAAACCAATCCGTCGGCTCTGGATGGATGCCATCTATGATTCGCTATTGTTTTATTTATTTTTTTGGAATTCTTTTTTGTTTTTTCCTCTTTTTGAATCTGTTTTCGCTTTTTTCGCTTTTCGCTTTTCCTCCAATATGAGATATTGACTTTTTGACTTACAGGTAGAATACAACTATATTACAACTTAAAACTGAAATTGTAAGAAAGCAATTGAATTATTACGAATTTATCTAATTGAGTTGAGTTTATCTCCTCTTTTATCTTCTTTTGAGTTGAGCTTGTTCCTTCTTAAGTGATGTATCGGCGAACTAACTAGTATCCTTGTAAGTCTCTGTGGCCGGACCGTGTCATTAATCACCACTATTAACTTTATGTTGCACGATTTCACACAGCTTTTGTCTAACTCCCACCCCATACAACAGAAAAAGAAAAGCTCCTTCCATCCCAGATAACTCAAAACCCACTATACACAGTTAAAAAACCTAATGCCACACGGTTCCTTAACTGTGTCACACGTTTCGTGCATGGAAAGGTCGATAGATTTATTGACGGTTGCAGAACCATGTCTCCAAAAAAATGTGCTGAAAAATGTGATTTATACACGGTCATAGGAATTGTGTATAAAACTATAAATAGGATTATATAGACAGTTTCTATAATGGAACCGTGTATGATTTGTGGAAGGTTGATTTTCATAAATCGTGTTTGTTATCTGTCGTACAATATTTTTATTTAATAATCATGTATGATTTATACATATATTTATTTATTCGATTTATAATGGGCTAGTATACATATTCGCTAGGCATTAAACATATAAATATTACATATCCATAATTAAAAATTATTGAACATTTACAAGATTCAAAACAATATTGAATATCTAACATTCAACACAGAAAACGATAAATTCAATGGTCAACATACATATACATGCATAATTCAACATATAGGAATATACATATTCAACAAATATTATAACACTTGACATGCATGTTCTAAAAATTTAAATATGTTTTAAATCCAAGCTTTAGGTAGTGTATGAATAATCATGAGGCAGTGCATATTAGGACACGTGAAGTGTTCTGACCCATACATGAATGTCGTCAAAACCTAACAGTTGAGTTTGACCCATCTTTCATACTTGACTTATGTTGTTGTTTAAACTCTTTCATAAGCCACAACTTACTTCAAAGAGAGTTTGTATAAGAGATTAAACAACAATCGATGTCCAGCATCAAAGTTGATTCAAAGTCAACAGTGAGGTTTTGAGGACATGTAGCACCAATAACACGCCATTATGCAGTTTTGAAAGTACAATATTTTATTAAAATATAATCTGTCTTGTAAAATATATATTTTCTTCCTATAGATTTTTCAAACAAGAAGACTTCTCAAATAAGACTTACCTACACTCACAACATGTGCACATTCTTGGCATCTAGGGCACACCCAGTTACCCAATTGTGCCCTCTCTGCCTCTTCACGAGGATATGACCTGATCCCAAATAGTGAGTATTAAACAAAAAGGAATGTGATATCTAATCAAAGGGATGACAATATGTAACATACATTACCTTACAATGCATTTTTGACAATATTTCATTATGCACAACTTGTGCTTTTTAAAGTTGGTGCAACGGAATACATCGTGCTTGTATCTGTGACACTGAAAAATTAAAAATTAAAAATATTATTATAATTTCAAAAGGGATTATATTATTATAATTTGGAAGAGGACTAAATTAGAAATAGAAATAAGTATATAACACAAAGAAGCAAGTTATTAATTGTAACCCTATGATAACAATGGGGAGATTTCCCACCATGAGAGAAGAGAAAATTAGAGTCCGTAAAAATGGCTTTTTTTTTATTTGAGTGAGAGAGAGAGAGAGAGAGAGAGAGAGAGAGAGGAGAAGAGAACCAAGGGAGAGTGTTCCAATAGAGAGGTCAGAGGGCTAGCTAGAGAGAGATATTGCGATTTTAGGAAGAGGACTGGGAGCTAACTAGAGAGAGATCTTGTAATTTGAGGGATTATATAACATAGAGAGAGACACATAGAGGGGAGAAACGGATAAGCAACTTTCAGAATGGAATGACCAAAAGAAATTAGGGTTTTATCGATAGATTTCAATTTGAATGTTCCTGGTCTAACTAAAATTAAAATTGGCCCAACATCTAGATGCTTTATGATTGACAGTAGGTTCAAGATCAATGGATGATATTTTACATCAACTGGTGCCTGGACCATTGATATTCTTGTTGGTATTCAAATAATATCAAATCAGTAAATAAATCATAGCAAATTTTGGTGCATGTAACTGTTAGGTGCATTTGCCAAACAAACAACATAAAGTTCCAGTCTTAGATACAAAGATTAAAACCAAATGCTATGGTACAAGGATTAATTAGAATAAACAGATATTTCAACAAGGACCAGAAGATATGGAGCATATATAGATGAAAAGTTCAAACAATTCTATATAAGTGAAATGAATGCATGCACAAATAATTAGTGAAATACATTGGTCACAATATGTTTCATAACACAGGAGTTGAATATAACATAAGTGGATAGTAAAACCATTAATTCCCTCCTAAAATTAATTGGTCATGATCACCTGCACTTCCTATATTTTATATTTGATTTCTTTTGTGCATTTTATTTATGTTATTGTCCGTTGATTTGTATTAGATATACATATTATCCTGAAGTTTCAGATTTACTAATTTTATTCTTTAGACTTTGACTGTACTATCTAGGTATAATTTGAACTCAAGTTGTCGCTCACTGATATTATTTTATGGAAGGATAACAAAAACCAATGGTCCAGGATAACAGAAACTAAACTTGTTGCTCAATGATCACCTTGCTTGTTACCATGGAAAAACAACAATGCTAAGAGAATGTTAATGTTACCATGATAACACAACAATGCTAAGAGAATGTTAACATGATCTTCATTTATGTATGGTTGTGACATCTAATTTCAAGTAAATGCTAGATGTACTTTATATAAATCATAAAATTACAAGAAATCATATAAATACAGTACTTACCCCTACTATGAGATAACGAATCTGCCAAAACATCCATATCTCTGTCACAACCTGAGCCCCAAATTGACCAAGTGTGATTATAATATTATCTTCCACATCCATCCAAATACTGTTCACTTACATCACAAAAAAAAAAAAAAAAAAAAAAACATTGAAATTGAGCGAACAAAGTCAAATTAAAAGTCAGTCATGGTTAATTATCCTCATCTCTATATAGGATTTTATAAAGAAATAGTAAATACCCGACTTAAATTGTTTACCATAATTAATTTATTTCAAAGCATTTACTCCATGTAGCTTATTTGACCTTCATTAAACATATGACTGAGTTTAACAAATTAATAAATTAATAACGAAAGATGTAAGAGGCACTGGAAATTTTAGAAACTTTCACTGGGGAGATAATAGAGAAGCTTGGGAAGTAAAACAAAGGGACTTATGACATATAAGGATACCAGGTCTTGCCCATTTAAAGTGAACACAATTTAATGGATGCAATGAATGATGCAAGAATCAAGTCATGTAAATTTGGTAATGTGCAGTGAAAATGCATGTTGACACTTCTAAAGGCGACTGATGCAAGTTTGGCAATGTGCAGTCAACTAATTTAACTATAAAACACACATGATAGCAAATACAACTAGGTAGGTAAGCTAACCTTACAAACAGATTTCTATGAATACACTGAGTTCAATTTGTTAGCCACAGACACCCAAGGCCAATGACCTGAGGAAACATAGGGTCATTCATCAATGTCTACTTAAAGTATATTAAAGTTTGGCATAATAACTAATAATAAATCAAGATTTTTTCCATAGAGTAAATGTGTTACCTTAAATGAAATCGACACGAAATCACAATTCAAATCACAATAATCACTTGAAACTCCATGCTGCGTAGTATCAGTTTCAATCAAACAAACCAATCTAACACCACCCTCAAATCGAAATTTAGTTTTAGGTGTCTCTCCTCTCCTTCTGTCAGAATAATGATAGAAAAGATTGTGGTTTAGGGTTTATTAGGTGACTACTAAGGAAGGTAAGCTTTATGTGAAAAATGGTTGCGGTTCAGGATTTAGTATGTTCTTTGGTCATCAAAAAGATTAGAGAAAGAGAATTAGTCTGGATTGGGGAAAATGATGAGAAAAGAAGAGGAAGACCTGTGCTTTGTTTTTCATATTTTGTTCTCCGTGAATAAAGGAGACATATATATAGCAAGTTGGCGAGAGAAAGAGAGGCGGCGGCTACCTAGGTTTTGTGTGAGAGAGAGAGAGACTTATGGTCGATTTTTATGGGCTTGGGCCACTTATTTTATGGCGGACATTTGTGTTTCTTTAGTATTATTATTTTTCTTGAATCTTTTAGAAGTTTTCCAAGAAGGCCAATTTTTTTTTTTTTGTATTATAAATGATTCAAATGATAGTTTACCAATTAAATAGCTAGATAGTCAAACTTTGGAAATGTTAAAACTGTGAAGAACTTCTTCATCTAACTTAGGTTCATGCTGATGCAAGTATACGTTGCTCAATTCACCAACTAATGAGTAGAATTTTCTTTACCTTTTCTTATATATGGCACATAACAATTCACCAACTTAGGTGTATACTGATGCAAGTATACATTGCTCGATTCTCCACCAAAGTGTTCAAAGCGTAGATTGCCATCAGCCAACCAAAAAATATAAAATGGATAATAACTGGAATATTAATTATTTAATTGATCTTTATAGCATATTTAGCTGCCATGTTGCAATTGTGTGAGACTAGCCACATGATTAGTATTGAACCAGTATCACATTATATAACTTTATGTTGGAAGATTTCACACAACTTTTGATCTAACCCCCACTCCCTGCTAGAGAAAAAAAAAGACATCTTCCATCCCAGATAACTCAAAACCTCCCACTGGATTATAACTCGATGTTGTTTGACATCTACATCAAATACATAATTGCCCAAAAGTATACAAAAATTTGAAAAACAAATTATGGGTAATAGAGGTAAAATATCTAGAGCCAGCTAAAGCCACGTTTGCTATATTTGAGCCAGGTATAATGCTCAATTCGAATTCCTTTTGCACACCAAAATGGAGAAGTCAGTAAGCTAGAAATTAGTACAGAAACTATGGGTCTGACTGATCAAGAAATAAGTGCTGATCATTAACAAAATGTGTTTAATAACCATCATGTCATGTGTATCATTATTCAATTGTCACAGGTTAAACCATATGTTTCTTTGACAGCACGCATGTCTGCACAGCCTCCTTAGGCTCGATCAACTCTAAGATTATGCCAAGTATCACGTTGGGCAAGTTACTGATGAAGTCCAGATCGATACTCATTGTTACCGAAGAGATTAAAAAAGGAGAATTGATTAGATGAAACCCTAAGAGAGAGTGAAGTGAAGGGATAAGAAATAGATGAGTGAGAGTAATTTAATTAGACATGAAGGAGGTGAGAAATTAAAGACAGGGTGTTCGAAGAGGCACAAAAAACTATAAAACCTAAAGAGAATTTCTACACGGCTCAAGGCAAAACAACTGTGTATAATTAACTATATTGAAACATGGTTTATAAATCCAACCGTGTACAATTTAAAAATAAGGTGCCAAAAATCGAAAACCCTAATTCACATGGATTGTACACAGTTACTAAGTTAGGAACCGTGATTGATTTTAATTATTTTTTTCGAAATTTTTTTCATATGCTTGTTTGCTACCCATTAAAGAATCATTAAAGAAGCTTCATACAGATATTTAAAAATTTATACAAACAGATTTGAAAGGCTATTACTTATACAATTGTATACACATACATATATTGTTATTTAACAAACAACAAACCGTCATAAAAATATAATTCATCATTTGATTAATATCTTTGTCATATGTTACACACAAGTTTGATGTATAGATAGTTTCAATTCATAACTTGTCATTAGTAGTTTAGATATAATAATCATTGATATATTAGAAAATAAGCAAATTCATCAGTCCATACTATAATAAGCTTTAATTACTTTTTTTTTCAGCTAGTTATAAGTTCCTAGTTTTATTCATTTTTTGTTTATTTTTTAGAGAATTTAAATTTAACTTATTTATGTGTTAATTCTGATTTATTAATCTAGATGCTTATTATGATTTACTAATAGAGAGAATTAAATAAATCAAATTGCTTAAGAAACAAAAGAATTAAAAAACTTGAGTGTAGATGAACAATAAAAAATCTCATATTTTTAAATAAGTAAATAAAACAATCTTTTAAATGCACTACAAGTTTTTGAGGCTGTGTTTATGAGAGTTTCTAAATCTGTTACTTTTTTAATTAATAGCAAAGATTTAATTCTACACAAAAATAAGAAGGTATTTATTAAGAGCAAATTCGACATTAAAAAGAAATAATTTTCTTTTGTGTTCAAATAATATAGCACCACCTCAACAGAAGCAATCCATAAAACAGAGAAGAGTTGGATTGATAAAGCCAGGGGAATGGCATATTCACCACAAAAGACCAAGAAATATTTTCTACTTTCTCTTGTGTTGCTGCTGTGCCGTTCTCCATGGCAGCTGGTCTCTGCTCAGAAAAGAATCGACCACCTACCAGGGTTCGATGGCCCATTGCCTTTTGCTCTAGAAACTGGGTATGCACTTTTCTCACCTCCTTTTGTTTCCTCTTTTCGCTCAAAAAAAAAAAAGAAAAACTTACTGATACAAAGAAGTATTTTTCTTTGGAATTTTTTGGGTGCATATAAACTTTTCTACTACTTCTTTGTTCCCAAAATTATTTAAGATTTGATTGATGAAACTTGAGGTAAACATTTTAACAGTTACGTGGAGGTGGATGAAGAAAAAGGGGTGGAATTTTTCTACTACTTCATTGAATCAGAGAGAAATCCAGAGGAGGATCCTCTATTTCTATGGCTGACAGGTGGACCCGGTTGCTCCTCCCTCTCAGGCTTGGTGTTTGAGATAGGTATGACATTACAAGGTCGCAGCTTTTATCTCCCATGACATGTTTTAATTTTTAATTGCAATGTGAAACAGGCTAGAGACCATCATTAAAGATACAAGAATAACTTTTGTGTGCTTATATTTTTGTATTAAGTATCTGAGGTCAATAGTCAAAATAGATCTGATCTATTATTGGAGCACAGCTGCATGGATTACAAGTTATAACCTACATATTCTAAATTATCATAAGGGGCCTACTATAGTACAGCATCAGCTATATATTCTTCTACCAACACATAATTGTGAGTTGTGACAGATCACTGGCATCTAATAATCAATCAATCTTCTTACCTATTTCTGATATGCTTTTAAATTCCTGTTATGTCGTTGGAGGTTGACTTCTCTTTCTATGATTGATTGTCCATTTTTGTGAGTTATGTTGATCAAAGTGATTATGTGCTGTGCAGGGCCACTTGGTTTTGATCTACAAAATTATGTAAATGGCCTTCCTTCCCTCTATTACACACTAGATTCGTGGACCCAGGTTCTCTTTTTTTGTTTGAGTCTGTTTTTTAGTAAAAAAAAATAAAAAAATTCTGTTGATGCCAACGGATAATTGGTTAACCTTACCTATCCAGTTAAACTGAATATATTAAACTGAATATATTTACACAATTTCCATTTATATTATGATAAAATAATAAATATGAAAAAAATATATACAAGTATAGATATATTCATTAGCAACATAAAGTAGTTGGATTTATAGGAGATCGATATGGCACCGGCTTTTTCTATCAAGTCACAAAATAAGTGTGTTTCTTCACTAATGATAAGATGTAGGGGTATACATAGTTGTTGTAGAGGTAATGATAAAGTTCTGTTTTTATAACAATATTTTAAGCAATACTATAATAGCATGTTTGGTTAGGTCAATAAAACAGTAAAATTTATCGAAGATTGAATTGTAATAAATCAAGTATAATTTTGTTTTTTTTAAAGTCTGGTATTGGTATCTAAACCAAAATTTAAGTATCTAATTTGCAATCTTTTTTTTTTTCCCCTTTACCGAAAGAGTGTTGAATTGTTATAATAAAACAAATAGGTAAGCAATGTTATATTCGTTGATTCACCGGCGGGAACTGGATTCTCTTATTCTCGTACGGCGGAGGGGTTTCAGACATCTGACACTGTGGCAGTTCGTCAGCTTCTACATTTTCTTTATAAGGTGTATAATCCTTGGTTATGGTACAATTAATTTTCAATCCAAAACTTTTATTCTAGTGTCCTAGAAACAAATTATATAATACCTTTTTAACCATATAATGTCATATACATTGGAAAAACAAAGATTAATTCATTTGAAACTTTTTTTTGGTTCACAATTGAATTTTGGGAATTGCCTATGGAGCAGTATATCTAATTTGGAGATAGTTGCATGAATTTGAAGATGTCTTTGGTTTTAGTATCCAAATCTCCCAAAAGCTAAAAGGAAAAAATTGAGAAGCTTTCTCCAGTTTCTAACAAAAATAATATATATTTAAACATGGCTTTTGCTATGTAGTGGCTTGAGGAGCACCCAAAGTTTAAGTCAAATCCTTTCTATATAAGCGGTTCTTCCCATTCCGGCATGATCATACCAGTTCTAGCTCTTGAGATTGTTATGGGTAACTTGTGATATTTTTTATTTCAATATATTTTTCTTTGTTTTCATTATGTTAGTATGTCAAGGATGAAAGTAAGAAGAAATAATTACAATATCTGCACAAAACATAATGCCAGTCACAATTTACTGATTACATTACCTGCACAAAATTTTCAGTTCCTTGCTAAAAGGCTTGATTTTAATTTGTTTTATCATTTTGTTGATTACAGCTATAGAATCCCATGAGGCACCACTTAATCTCAAGGTTTGCAAGTTTTAAAGCATAGGAGAACAAATGAATACTCTCTTCTATTTCTCTATTAGATTTATATTACCAAACCTCTTGAACTAATTGAAGTTCAATTATTTGACATTTAAAGGGTTATTTGGCTGGCAACCCCATAACTGATAAGTATTTTGATGACAATAGCAAGATTCCATTTTTTCACGGAATGGCACTTATATCAGATGAATTATATGAGGTACAGAAAAATAAATTACAGGAATCTCATAGAGTAGTTCATTGTTGGATGGTTTGATTTGATTCGTCAAGCTTATTATAAATATAACAAATCAATGGTATTATTCATCTCAAAATCAGTGAAACACCACTCAACTTCTTAACCAAACCTTCACAGAGTCCAAATCACCTATTTATTTAAATTAGTATTTTTTCTTTTCAAACTTTGGCCTATCAAGTATAAGTTTATTCTGAATTGTATGGTCTAACTACTGTTTTAACAATTCTTTGACCACTATGTTAACCCATCGTAGTAGAAATTTTATGACAGTGCATGTATAGAAAAGCCAGTAAGCAAAATACAATGTGTTAACGGCCAGATTATTAAAGTCTAATTTTCTAAATTTTCTGTGCAGTCCACCAAGAAAAGCTGTTCAGGAAATTACGTGAACCCAAGTAACATTCATTGTGCAAAGTATCTTGATGCTGTGGATGAGGTGTGATTCAGTTCAATACCTTTTCGAACGGATATAATCTAATTTAGTTGTTTTAACAATATAAACTTTTCATGTGTCCAAAGGAGGACAAATTTTTATCTCTGCCAAAAAGCAAGTGACACATTTACCTGCCACACTTTATGTGAAGTTTAGAAAATTGATGATGAAAACAATGGCGCAAAATGGTCCGTGGTAGTACAATGAGCTAGCATATTGCATTCTCAATAGGAAATACAATGTGTTGTTCTGATGGAACCTAAATTTAAGGTTCTCAGAACAATATCATTAATAGTATAATGTGAGAGTTTATTATTTATGACTGTTTATCAACCAGGTCATAAAAGATGTGGATGATGGTTATATCTTGGGTGCCAAATGCGAATTCCATAGCCCGAGACCGGGTCAAATTCATAGCAGAACAATTGAAAGGAGGTTTTATAATGAAGATGTTCCTCTAGGCAGCACTGGCCTTCACAAAGAATGCAGAGTAATGCTTATCAAACTCTTTATTTGTTTCATTATTTACTTTAGATTCTCAAGGTAGAATGATGAACTTATTTCGTCAGTAATGGGACTGGTATATTGGTATGGTCTGGCCGAATTTCGATTACCCATGTTCTTTTGCTTGGTTTCATTGTTGTCACTGCTACTTCGTATTGACAGCTACAATAGGTTATCTTTCAAATTGAGCTGCAATGATTAAATAAAAACATCTCTATCAATTAGGGTTAGTTTAGGCCAATATGGTGTAGCTGTAATATGACATGCTTTAAAATATAAAATTGTTGGTATCAATTTTGAATATATCTAATTTTGTGTCAATTTAAAACTGAGGTAAAATAGGTTGTATTTCAGTTGAAATTTTTTAATACAGCAACTCCACTACTTGGGGTTAGTTGAGGTCAATTTGAGTTAAAATATTTGTAATTGCCTGGGTGCATAGCAGATGATTAGTTGACACAAAAGTTATGGAGCAATATAACCAACACCATTACATAGTGAATGTAAATCTCTGTACAAATTTTTAGTGGTTAAAGTTTAAATTGTCAACATCATTGACAATTGGTCTTGAAATCATTATCTAATTTTTTTCCCATAACTCTATCCAGACTTCCTTGTACCTGCTTTCAGAGTTCTGGGCAAATAATGGTACAGTCAGAGATGCGCTTGGTATCCGCAAGGTACATATATATGGGTACTCATCTCTTAGCCTGCGCATGCCAAATTTAAGTGTTAACAGAAACGATTTAATTTGTGCAAGACAAAAGTTGTTGCATAAATGTGAGATTTTAAGAAAAAAGTGTTTTTCATGTAGGGAACAATTGTTGACTGGCACAGATGTAAGAAACATAAGTTACCTTACACATTTGATGTACAAAGTGCAGTGCCATATCATCATAACATCACCAGTAAAGGTTACCCAGCACTTATTTATAGGTAAGATTTTCTCTTCATTTAGAAAAGTTTTTTCTTCTTTTGAGCCTACATTTTTTTGTATCTCAGGAAAATAATGTACTGAAGCTGTGTATAAATGCAGTGGTGATCATGACATGATTGTTCCTTTTATTGGAACGCAAGCCTGGATACGATCCCTGAACTTCTCAATCATAGATGATTGGAGACCTTGGTATTTCGGTGGGCAAGTAGCAGGGTGAGATTGTTTGGTTTCTGGTTTTTATAACAAATTCTGATCTTAAAGGAAATTTAGATAAAAAATTGCTTAAATGTAGGTTCACAAGGAGGTATTCGAACAACCTTACATTTGCTACTGTCAAGGTAAGATTGTCTGAAATTGAAATTAAGAAAAATTTGAAAACACAACATATATATTACACAGAGAGAGAGAGAGAGAGTTGGGCTATTGTGGTGCATGAAATAAAAGACATGTTGTACTTCATGCTTATATCTTTATTTTTGAAGTTCAGAAAATCGATTTGGACCGTTCAATATGATCTCCATAATAAAATATGGTTGGAGACCAATTTTTTATTATTCGAAATTTGTTTACTATTTTTTTAGAATATTTGAAAATTCTTGTTTTCCAAAAAATTTTGGACCATAAAAAATAATAATTTAAATTTAAAAAAAATAGTAAATAATTGCCAGAAAATGTAAAATTTGGCCTTCAAACACAATTTAATATGGAGATCAATTGTTTGAACTTTAAAATTACAAAATATGAACGTGGAGTACAATATTACATTCATGAAACACAATAGCCCAACTCTCTCTCTCTCTCTCTCAAAACACACACACACAAACATATATATACACATACATACATACATACATACATACATATATAATGGGTTGATCTATGGTGCTTCATAATGTAAAGTGAGTGTTTTCCTTCGAAGTTATATTTTGCAATTTCAAAGTTCAAATCGTCAACCTGAACCATTCAAGTTGTTATTCATATTAAATTGTGTTTGGAGACCAAATTTTACATTTTTTTTTAATTTATTACTCGTTTTTCTTTTAAATCATTGAATTTTTAGTCCACAATTTTCTGAACAATTGTGATCTGAAAAAATTCTAAAAAACAGTAAAAGGTTCCTAAAAATTGTAAAATTTGGCCCCCAAGCATATTTTAATACAGAGATCAATTTGAACGGTTCAGATTGACCTTTTAAACTTTAGAATTGAAGATCGAGATGTGAAGTAAAACACTTGCTTTACTTTGTAAAGCACCGTAGCCCAACTCTCACACACTCTCTCTCTATAAATATATGTATAACAAATCATTAATTGATCATTGAAATATAATTTAACTGAATATGTTTGTCCTTCTTTGACAAAATCATTTTTTTTTCATAGGGTGCTGGGCACATTGCTGCTGAGGACAAACGGAAGGAATCCCTAGCTATGCTTGATAGATGGCTTTCTAGTGCACCTCTATGAGCATATACTTGAGTTGTTCTCTGGTGTTGGTTCGGAAAAAGAAAATGTTATTTTTTTTAATAAAATAATTTTTCATTCGGAATTTTTATTTCACAAAAATAGTGAATTGTTAGTTCTAAATCCATTGGAAAAAGAAGATAAAATTATTGGCGTAAGAATTTGTGAAGTGCAAGAATTCACTAGTGGAAAAACTGGAATTAGGATTGGCCTATCTGGATCGGCTATATGAAACAACCGATCCTGATACGTATCTGGATTGATTTTTTTAAAACAACCGATCCTAAAAACTATTCAGATCGGGTTTTATGGTCAACCGATCGTAATTAATGAACTATTAGGATCAGTTGTTTGTTAGAATCGACCCTGATACTATCAGGATCGGTTTTTATAGACAACCGATCCTAATTTAGCATATATTAGAATCGGTTGTTTTTAAAAACCGATCCTAGTAGTTCATTAATTATGATTGATTATTTATAACAACCGATCCTGATACTATTGGGATTGGTATTTTATAAAAACTGATCCTAATTGATGCTAATTAGGATCAGTTTTTTATAACAACTGATCCTAATAGTGCATATTAAAGGTTAATTCAGTCTGATTCTTGACAGAATCTTTGTGTGTCTCTCTTCCTTAGGCCTTCCCTCTCTTAATTAGCACAGCAGCTATCTCGCCCTACATTAATTCAGTTATCTTACCTCTCTTTCCTCAGGTTCATTAATTGATCACCTCTTTCCTCAAGTTTGCTATTAAATGGAGCACCATTTATAGGCTATGGTTCAGCTCAAAATATAAACCCTAAACGCTCAAAATCTAAATATAGGCCTTGATTCAGCTCTTTTATTGATTCTACACTCTTTTAAGTTTGAATAATACCTTTTCTTATTTCAAGTTTTTCTTTATATGTGGAGATTTGCATGCACATGCATACATATATGCTATATATGCATATATGCCATATAGTACATGTTGATAGGTCTGGGCGCCATAATGAAGTTATACTATAATGCATGCAATACGATCAAAGCGTTTATTGTTAATCAATATAGTTGTCTTTGGAATCCAGAAACATAATGGATAAGTTTGCAAGGATGACACATTTCTAATTTTGACTTATCATTATAGATTTCATACGACATTAATTTTGGTACTGTCTATATTGTATCAGTGATATTGTATGGTATATATTATATGTATCGGTTGGGTGTTCATAAGGCATTATGATTTATGGAATGGAAGTTCCATATATGGCCAACACAATACAGATACAAAACGGTCACACCTACAAGGTACCTAGTTGAGATGTCATATAGAGATATGATATTGAATTATTAGGTTATAGATATCATATAGATCGAATTTTAGAATATAATATTAATGTGTGACATAGCATATAATATTCATTCAACACATAATAGGTGATGAAGATTGATCGAATGAATTTGGTAGATGATATCTTATCATTTTGGTCATTTAGAATATGCCAAATGATATAGCATTAATTAACGAACTAGTGAATTTAGGAACGTGCGATATGGATTACGGAATCAAATGTTATGGCCAAAATATGGAGCATTGACCAGAGTCAATTAGGGTTGATTCATGTTGATTGGTTTTGAGAGTTGGAGGAATCTTATCATTTTGTATGGTATTGACTGCGTATAATAAAGCCTACGGGGCATGACTGAAGCCAAAAAAAAAAAACTGTATAATAACAAGGGTTATATACACGGTTTCAACTGATGTGTGAACTGTGTATGATTTGTGGGAACCTATGTGTTTAATATGCATATATTTTTTTTTCTTTTAATATGGTGTTTAGAATGGCTAGCAGCCATATTTTTGCTAGCCACAGATAATGAAGACCTGTTTATTAATTAGCCATAGAACCTATTCACAACATTTACAATCACACAGATAGAAGGAAATTACTAAATATCTATATATAATATTGTCAGGACGCCAAAATTACCAATCGGTTCAACCATTACCAATTGAGACCAAAATTCCCAATTGTTTCGTACATTCATATATACCACATTTCATTATCCAAGTGAGATCTGTTTAATAATTAGGCCATGCACTATATTCACATGACATTTACAATAACATACTGTTTCAAACACATAGATAGAAGGAAATAATGGTCATCTACTGTTAATTTAAATCATTCTTCAAGCATTTTTCACAAATCACAGAACACATGGAAGCAATGATGTCAACGTCCTCAAGCGTATATGGACTCGGATCTTTCGGGAACTGTATGTAGGTTGGAATGTAAAAATAAGCTATATATTTTGTTAATTTTATGTTTGATTAAGTACAATATTTAATGTTTGATACAATACATACCCACTCATTTGGGAAATTATTTTTGATGATCTGTCACAAAAGAGTGCCTGTACTTCATTATGTAGTACCCGCACTCCCAGCTGTCACTCTGCTGCCTCCACTGAATTGAACAAATTAATTGTAGTAATTAATAATATACACATTGTGTTTACCGTTGGCTCTTTCCATTGCAAATCAAGTCTAGGAATATCGATCAGCCCATCATCTCCCCTATATTGTTCAAAAGCCCTTTAAACAAAAAAAAAAGAGTAAGATTTAAAATTAGTTTTAAACATCTATTAAACAAAGGAAATACCATAAGTACAGGAATACCAAAATTTCAATTGATTGCTTACTTATTTAAAACAGAGTAAATCTCCCAAGTGTCCAGCGTTTTTCCTTCTGACTTCTTCGGGTCCAAGATGTACCTAGATCTCCAGGGCCAAATCAACAGCAAGGACCAGTGTTCACTAACAAAATTGAAAGTAATAACAATCAATGTTAAAATATTTTTGCACAAATCCTAAACCCTAAATCCTATTTGGAGAACCCTATAAGAAATATGTTCAAGTAATATCTTTATATGTATATATGTGTAACCTCTGAAGGTATGGAGCGAGGACAAATTGGATTGAAGCGTCACTAGTTATCATCATCGCATCTTTAATGTAACATACTACTCTGTCATGGCTATTTTTGATTGCTCCTTAGTAAAGAAGAATTAAACTACAAAGTCAAATTAAAAGTCGATCATGATTAATTGTCAATACACGACTGGAAATTTTAACCATAATTACTATGTTTCAATGAATTTACTCCATGTAGCTTATTTGGCCGTCAGTAAACATATGCTTGAGTTTAACAGATAAATGAAATCAACAATGCAAGATGTAAGAGGCACAGGAAAATTTAGAAACTTCCACAAGGGAGATAATACAGAAGCATGGAGGTAAAGCAAATGGACTTATGACATCTAAGGCACCAGTTCTTGCCCATCTTAAGTGAAAACTGTTGAAATGCCACAGAAGAACAGAATGAACCAAGATGGAAGGTGGTGTGCAAGGAAGGAAAGAAATGAATATCTTCATGGGATCTAGAATAATATCTTTTGTAATATCTTTTGTAATATTTACTTGAGTAAAATATAGAAATAGTTAGGCCAATTATGGAAATGGGTATAAGGCAAGTTGGCTGCCTTGGTGTGCAAGATATCATTGCTGCCTTGGTGCGCAAGTTCTAGACCTCTCTATATAAGAAGGTCTCCCATGTAAAGCTTTGTATCACAAATTATTTGAATCAATAAAAATGAAGGGAGGGAAGGGATTTTAGGGAGTCTGGTGTTTTTATATAGCTTTTCTATTTTAATCATGGTATCAGAGCACAGGTTCAATCCTGGGAGGTAACAAAGAAGATCTCCCTTCTGTCTCTATTCTTCCTCGGCAATTTTTTTTTTCTCTCTCTTTCTTAAAACCGAAACCCTTGTCAACAAAAAATCATGTCTGGAATTACCTCAGGCAGTTCCAAAAAAACCTCAGAAGAAGGAGCAGCAACAAATACCGCTGCACTTCTAGAAAAATTAACCCAACTAGTAACCATACAACAAAACCAGATCATGTCTCTACAGCAACCACAAAATAATAACCTACCACCAGATGCAACAGTAGTAGAGGCGCCAATACACCCAAACCTAATTTCCATAAAACTGAATGACATGAACTATACCCTTTGGTCCCAAGCAGTGCTAATGTATGTGAAAGGCCGTGATAAAATAAAACACATCAACGGCAATCCTCCTCCACCATCACCAACCGATCCACTGTTTTTAAGATGGGATATCGATGATGCTATAGTAAAGGGGTGGCTGATCAATTCTCTAGAACAAAAACTACAAAATACCTTTATTCAGTATCCAACTGCAAAAGAAGTATGGGATGCAGTAGCCACCACATTCTATGATGGGAATGACAAGGCTCAGGTGTACAATCTGAAAAAAAGAGTAACTCGGCTCAAACAGTCAGGTAGAACCATAGAAGAGTACTATCACGAACTACAGGGGTTATGGCGTGAGATTGACTATCGTCGTCCTAATCTGATGGTTCATGCAGAAGACATCACAAAATTCAATGAGTTTGTTCAAGAATCTCGGGTCTATACATTCCTAGATGGACTCGATGATCGACTAGACAATGTGAGAGCCGCGGTCCTGCAGATGACATCCTTCCCGTCAGTTGAACAAGCATATGCAATAGTTAGGAGAGAGACTTCACGACAAGTTGTTATGCTAAAAGGAGATGAAGGAACCGGGAACTCCATGGCAATGGTATCACAAGGATACAAAAACCTTGAGGTAAACTCTGTTTCAAATAAATATCTATCTAAACACGAAAAGGCAAAGTTAAAATGCTGTCACTGTGGTGGAACGGGACATTTGAAAGAAGGTTGTTTCAAAATAATTGGATATCCTGATTGGTACCAAGAGAAGAGGATGAAGCAGCAAGGGGGTAAAATGAAGGGGAAGGCGAACTGGACGGCAACCAATTTAGACCCGGGTCATCCAGGTCCGAACTACACTCGGGCCGGGTCAGGTGTACTCAAGTCAGATCAGGAGCAAGGTCCAGGCCACAACTGGACTGAACCCACTGCTGCGCCACCACTGGCACAACCAAGCCGCACCAACCAGGAGAATGCATCTAGCTCTAGTTCGGGTTAGGTACATCTGATTCGAGCAGACAATTCAGGTACTACAACAGGTAAACAAGTGGGTCAAGGTATGTACTCATCCTTTGGTAATAATTTAAATAATTGGGTTATTGATTCTGGGGCAACTGATCACATGACATTTGCAAAAACTGATATGACCAATTTGAGAAAACCTATACGAGATGGGATACTAAATGCAAATGGAATGGAATACTCGGTAGAAAACACAGGAGATGTGTGCTTATCAAAGTCCCTTAGTCTTAAAAATGCACTTTTGGTTCCTTCCTTGTCTACTAAGCTGCTTTCTGTTGGTCAGTTAACTGAGGAATTGAATTGTGTTGTTCTCATGTTTCCTGATTATTGTATATTCCAGGATATCCTCACGAAGGAGATCATTGGCCGTGGTATTAAGAAAGGTCGTTTGTATCATTTAGAAGAGTTGAAAATTGGAAAAGCGAATGTAGCAAAAGGGGCTTCAAGTTCAGAAACAAAAATTTGGACATGGAATCGGCGATTAGGGCACCCTTCCTTTAGCTATATGAAAAAATTGTTACCTTATCTGTTTTCAGATTTTGATTGTTCTATGTTTTCTTGTGAGACTTGCATAAAAGCAAAGAGTCATCATGTTTCGTATCCAACTAGTATTAATAAAAGTATTGTTCCCTTTGATTTAATTCACTCTGATGTTTGGGGACCATCCCCGGTAACCTCAATTTGTGGGTATAAATGGTTTGTTTTGTTTATTGATGACTGTACTCGAATGACTTGGGTATATTTATTAAAGGAGAAGAATGAAGTATCTGGGGTCTTTAAAAGTTTTTATAATATGGTAAGAAATCAATTTGACAAAGGGATTAAATTTTTTAGAAGCGATAATGGGGGTGAGTTTGTGAATGGTGTTCTTAAAGATTTTTTTGTTGAAAAAGGAATAATTCATGAAACAACCTGTGTTGGAACCCCACAGCAGAACGGAGTAGCTGAGAGAAAAAATAGACACATTCTTGAAACCGCGAGGGCTTTGTTGTTTGAATATAATGTACCACAAGTTTTCTGGGATAATGCTGTTAGTATGGCTGTTTATGTTATTAACAGATTACCCACAAAAGCGAATAATTTTCAAACCCCATTAAAAACACTTCAAACATTTGTCTCAATACCTTCTGTTCAAAGCCTACCTCCAAAGATATTCGGATGTGTTGCTTTTGTCCATATTCCAAAACACCAACGATCAAAAATAGAGTCTCATGCGATTAAGTGTGTGTCGCTCGGAGTTGGACTACATAAAAAGGGGTACAAATGCTATGACCCAGTAGAAAAGAAATGGTATGTTACCATGAATGTGATCTTTATTGAAACCGAACCATTTTTTTCTACATATTCGCCTCAGGGGGAGAATACAAATGAGAGCGAATATTCTAAAAATATTGCACAAGTTTTATAGTATTCACTAGGGTCAGAACCACTCAGGTCAGTGCCACTCGGGTCAGTGCCACTCGGGTCAGTGCCACTCGGGTCAGTGCCACTCGGGTCAGTGCCACTCGGGTCAGAGCCACTCGGGTCAGTGCCACTCGGGTCAGAGCCACTCGGGTCAGTGCCACTCGGGTCAGAGCCACTCGGGTCAGAGCCACTCGGGTTAGTGCCACTCGGGTCAGTGCCACTCGGGTCAGAAGAACAACAGAAGCAGCATAAGGTGTTTAGAAGAGGTGAAAATAGACGAGTTTGGGTAAACACAACTGAAGAAATGATACAAACGGACCAGATACCACAAGAGCTGGGATCTCCCGAGGAACATCCACAGGTAAGTACCTCTAACTATACTTTACCTCCACGAAAGAATAGGGGAAAACCACCAAACCGGTATGTTCCAGAAGATGGAACGAGTATTGTTAAATACCCAATAGCAAACTATGTGAGCACAAAGAATTTGACCCAACCTTTAAGAAATTTTAGTGAAAACATGTTATCCTTAGAAGTACCAAAAAATATTGAAGAAGCAAAAAAGGATAAAAAATGGGTGCATGCAATGGATGTAGAAATGGAAGCCTTGAATAAAAATGGAACCTGGTCCCTGGTAGAGTTACCAAAAGGAAAAAAATCGGTTGGATGTAAATGGGTTTATACAATAAAGTTCGGTGCTAATGGTGAAGTTGAAAGGTATAAAGCCCGATTAGTTGCGAAAGGATTCACACAAACCTTTGGTATCGATTTTCAGGAAACTTTCTCACCAGTTGCTAAACTTAATACTATTCGGGTTTTACTATCTCTTGCAGCAAATCTAGATTGGCCATTACATCAATTTGATGTAAAAAATGCTTTTTTACATGGTGACTTGTAGGAAGAAATCTATATGGATCCTCCTCCTGGGTACATAAACACGGGATCAAAACCAGTGGTCTGTAGATTGCATAAGGCATTGTATGGTCTAAAACAGTCACCCCGAGCCTGGTTTGGTCGATTCTGTAATGCTATGAAAAATTATGAGTTTGAACAGAGCGATTCTGATCATACTCTATTCTTTAAAAGGCGACAAGAGAAACTAACTATTTTGATAATATATGTAGATGACATGATCATTACAGGAAATGATAGGGACGAAATGAAGAGGCTTGAAGAAAACATTTCAAAAGAGTTTGAAATGAAGAACTTAGGAGGCCTCAAGTACTTTCTTGGAATTGAAGTGATAAGATCAAAGCAAGGCATTATTCTCTCTCAAAGGAAGTACATCCTTGATCTACTAGCAGAAGTTGGGATGCTTGATTGTAAGCCAGCAGACACACCAGTGATCCAGAATCTCAAGTTGGAAGAGAATCCGGACCAAGTACCCGTGAACAAAGAGAGATACCAAAGGTTAGTAGGGAAACTTATATATCTATCACACACTAGACCGGACATTGCTTATGCAGTAAGCCTGGTAAGTCAGTTTATGCATAACCCAAGTGAAGAACACATGGAGGCTGTCATAAGAATAATAAGGTATTTAAAGGGAGCTCCAGGGAAAGGAATTCAATTCCTGAGAAACGGACATTTAGATGTTATGGGGTATACAGATGCTGACTGGGCTGGAGATGTTACAGACAGGAGGTCAACATCTGGCTATTTTACATTTGTAGGAGGAAACTTAGTCACTTGGAGAAGTAAGAAACAAAAGACTGTTGCCTTGTCAAGTGCTGAGTCCGAGTTAAAAGGGGTAGTCAACGGAATTTGTGAACTAATGTGGCTCAAGAAACTGATGACAGAACTTGGCTTCCCGCCTACAAAAGAAATGGACTTGTTCTGTGATAACAAAGCAGCAATAGATATCTCTCATAATCCGGTTCAACATGATCGGACCAAACATGTTGGGGTGAATAGACACTATCTTCGTGAGAATATTGAAGCACGAATAATCCGGCTAATACATGTTAAGTCTGAAGAGCAACTTGCAGACATTCTTACTAAGGCAACCTCGAGCAAGATATTCTATGGCATACTAAGCAAGTTGGCTATGATAGATCCATACATATCAACTTGAGGGGGAGTGTTGAAATGCCACAGAACAACAGAATGAACCAAGATGGAAGGTGGTGTGCAAGGAAGGAAAGAAATGAATATCTTCATGGGATCTAGAATAATATCTTTTGTAATATCTTTTGTAATATTTACTTGAGTAAAATATAGAAATAGTCAGGCCAATTATGGAAATGGGTATAAGGCAAGTTGGCTGCCTTGGTGTGCAAGATATCCTTGCTGCCTTGGTGCGCAAGTTCTAGACCTCTCTATATAAGAAGGTCTCCCATGTAAAGCTTTGTATCACAAATTATTTGAATCAATAAAAATGAAGGGAGGGAAGGGATTTTAGGGAGTCTGGTGTTTTTATATAGCTTTTCTATTTTAATCAAAAACAATTTAATGGGTGCAATTGACGATGCAAGAATCAAGTCTATACCTTTGGTATTGTGCAGTGAAAAGAATTAATGATGCAAGTGAAAATGCAAGTTCACAATTCTAAATGTAACTAATGCAAGTTTGGCAATGAGCAGTAAACTTACTGATCTAACTATAAAACACACATGATAGCAAATACATCTAGCTAGGTAAGCTAACCATACAAACACATTTCTATGAATACACTGAAGTTTGTTAGCCACAGACACCCAAGTCCAATCACCTGAGGCAGCATAGGGGCATTCACCAATTGGTACATAAAGTATATTAAATTTGGCAACTAGCTGAATTTGTAGTAATGTAGCAGCTGCGTGATTTGACTAGAGAAAGCTGTCATGACAATTCTAAGGGTGACCAATGCAAGTTTCCTAAGGTGCATCTGTTGGCCTATCATGGCATGTGTTGATTTGATTTAGTATTTTAGTGTAATTTGTGTTTTTTTAGTGAAAAAGAGAAGAAAGGAAGAGAAGAAGTGTGACCGCTAGAAACTTCTTAATACTCTCTATTTTTTCATTACTTAATTCATTATTTTGTTACATATAAATAATTCTCACATAGACCATTAATTCATGGATCAGTTTCAACATCAATATCCCATCTAAAACACTTCTAAACCTAATCCAATAGTTATACTAGTCAAGAGCCTACTAATTTTCCATAATATATCATATAAACTAATCATAAATAAGCATTGTAACAACAACATTAATTTCAACACAATCATCCCTGACCGCCAAAGCAAAAGATGATCAATATAAGACTCCCTGGATGACCAAGGTAAGATAGGTAAATTAACTAACTTTTGTTCACCATGTCCTAGCTCAGGTACAAGCATTGTGGGCCAACAAAGGGTCATTCACCAATTTTTCATGAGAATGAGATTTTAAAATTAAGAAGAAATTAAAATGCACACCTACACTTAGGATTAAAAGCAACTACAACCCATAAATTTACCTTATCTAGAGTCCCATGAAGCAAAATAGGTGGCCTATCAAGGAATCCAAAATTCAATATTATTTGGATTTTACAATCAATTTGTGGACAATGCATCGTGCAATACATTTATAATGTACAATGCCTTCAATTGCCACAAAACAATGCCGTGCTATCATTAAATAGACACATTAATTAATC
The DNA here is from genome assembly GCA_033356055.1 of Carex pumila. Classification (NCBI taxonomy): domain Eukaryota; kingdom Viridiplantae; phylum Streptophyta; class Magnoliopsida; order Poales; family Cyperaceae; genus Carex; species Carex pumila. The sequence continues at coordinate 49,912 of JARJHM010000739.1, read as the reverse complement.
TCAAACTTTCAGACATGTTTAAAAAATAATAAATATTTATATGTCCAAAGCAATTGAAATAATAAAAATATAATCAATTCTCATTGCATACTCATAATTACAAATAATAAATCAAGGTTTTTTCCATAGAGTAAATTTGTTACCTTAAATGAAACCGACTGGAAATCACAATTCAGATCACAATAATGACTTGAAACTCCATGCTGTGTAGAATCAATTTCAATCAAGCGAACCAATCTAAAACCACCACAAAATCAAAGTTTATTTATTTAGGTGCCTATCCTCTCCTGTCAGAATAACTATAGAAAAGATTGTGGTTTAGGGTTTATTAGGTGACTACAAAGCAAGGTAAGCTTTATGCGAAAAGAGGTTGCACTTCAGGATTTAGTTTTTTTCTTTGGTCAACAAAAAGAGTAAAGAAAGAGAAATTGGTCTTGATTTGGGCAAAATGAGGAAAGAAGAGGAAGACCTTTGGTTTTTGTATTTTGTTCTCGGTGATTATTCTCGGTGATTAAAGAAGGACAGATATATATAGCAAGTAAGCAAGAGAAAGAGAGGCGGCAGCTACCTAAGGTTTCTATCTGAGAGAGAAGGAGAGACTTATGGACCGTTTTTATGGCATTGGGCCGCTTATTTTATGGCGGATATGTGTGTTTCTTCATTATTATATTATTTGTTTAATCTTTTAGAAGTTTTCCTTGAAGGCCCTTTATTTTTCTTATTAAGTGATTCAAATGATAGTTTAACAATTAAAAATCTAGATTTTCAAACTTTCAAAATGTTAAAACTTTTAAGAACATCTTAATAATATAATATTGAATATGTAATGCAGATCTCTTTCAGTATGAATGTGAATTTGGTATATATGTTGATATCAATTTTTATTGATTAGTTTAATCATTTTCTCGGTTCAATTTTCAATGATATTGATTGATAAGCATACCAATGTTACATAAATCTAGTAATTGTGTTCAATAGTTTGTAGTTGTTCTAGGTTAGTAATGTAGGTTAAATTCTTAATTTTTTTGAAGTACATCAATATATTTTTTTTGAAGTACATATTAATTTTTTTGAAGTACATCAATATATTCTTAAAAAACTAAACAGTACCATAAATTTTACGAACTATGGGTTAAACAATAGTATCTTCTATCTCTGTATTGTGTGCGACAATTAGAAGCCAAGTTTTTAAAGTATTCCATGGCTATTCCTTGAATTGTGAAGTATCATCATCTCAATCCCAGCCAAGTTTAGTTTCCTTTCCTTTTTTAATTTTGTACCTTTTTCGGCTGAACTATACTGAATTAATTAGAACTGTTGACTGGATCTGGTTTCTCATTATAGATTTTATTATTTTCAGTATCTGACAAATCAGTAGCCTAATATGTTTTAAGCTGCATATGCTTTTATTATAGAAATTTAAGGATTAGTTTGACCCTGGTCATTACTTCATTATCTGTTTGATCTAATTATTATTTTCATCATCTTTTATCAGGTTTAATGACTTTCATTCAGTAACAGAATATTATTGGTGCCAGGTGGTGCTTTTTCCCGTGTGGTACTGCTTGTTAATTCAGATGGTCGTGAAGCCAGGTGAAGACCTTGGTACCATTCATATAAAGAGGAATGATTGATTTTGGTAAATATCCCTTTGATTTCAGTAAATACCCCTTTGATTCCAAATATTTTTCTTAGTGAAATAGATCTTTTGCTTACTGTGCGTGGTTTGAACATTTCTTCTTAATTATGTCAAAATAATAGTTTGTTTGTGAATTTTTGTTATAATATCTGTTTTGAACCTTTCAGTATAGACTGTGTTTGGGTCTCTTTAAGGCTCTGTCTAGGAATTAAATTTTTTTATTAAAACTGGATATATTGCATTATGCCTTCGCACTATGAATTAAATACTGTTTATTTTAGGTGTTGGAAGAGGTTGAACTGGCCCTTGCAAATCACTTCACTACAGTTGCCAAGTAGGATTCAATCCTTGTTATGTAGAATGTAAAATACCCTAACCTTTTTAAGGAACCTTGTAATTGCATATAAATGCTAGGATTCTGCTATAGGCAAGCAAGGCCCTTTTCTTTTTCTTTTTTCTGACCTAGTAGGTGAAAGTAGATCAAGCAAGGTTTTTATGTGTTACTCTTTGTTCCATTGAATCTTTTGTTGTTTTCTCAATTGATAGGAGCGTATTGGAAGATATGAGGTTTCTATGGTGGCTAGGTTGTTAGGTGATCTGATGGCATATCGTTCATCACGAATCGACCATCTAAAGCTCTTAGCAGGTGCCGTTAGTTTTCAGTATTCATATTTATTTTGTATTGTACCAGATTGCTTGCTCTGTCTATGCAGGAGTTTTGAAGGAAATTTTTAACTGTAAACATCGCACTTTAACAATATGGTGCAAATATTTGTTTCAGGGTCTATCTTTGAATAAAGGAATTTTCTTGCAGGAACTGTGGCTTCCTATTAGACATTACTGCCTTTGAGTTTATTAACGGTTAAAAATAAACAACCATTCTTGATTGTCTGAATCAGTAACAGCTAAAAGTGTATGCAATATTTTTCTTCTCTGGCAAACTAATATATTGATTTTTTTTTTTTTTTATTCTTGCATCATACTTGTTTGTTGAACTTGCAATCCATTTGAACTGATTAAGTTATAAAATAATTACTTCATCTATACAATTTGTACTTTGGAGCAGTGTCTCTCAGACTTGTCTTTCTAGTGGATTGATATTTGTTGGATTCGGAAGGAAACAAGGAATCACTGTGGTAACAAAACTGTTGCTAGTACATGGTTTTGCTAACTACTTTTACATTATGCAAAGTGAAAAATAGTTATTCTTAAAGTTTCAAGGAAGGTGCTTTAATAACAAGGATCTATAGAAATGACTCAAATTACTGTGTATATATAAACCCCTATAAATTAGGATTTTTGTTTTTTCGCATCTATTTTTGTGAAGTATACACGGTTTTAGTAGGACTTGTATTTGTTTCATTAATCTATACTTGAGGAGCTAAATACTTGGTACTTTTCATCTGTGATTATTCTGTTTTGAGATTGTGATTTTGGCTAGTACTATCAAGCCTTTCAAGATTACTTGTTCTGCTAAGAAATAATAAGTCATTGGATTAGTACATTTGTAACGTGTTATATACCAATTTGGGGCATATATAACAAAAAATTAATTAGTGCGCAACATATAGGCATTAATTCATCTTTTTTCAGCCAGTTACCTGTTCCAGTTTTGTTCAATTTTTTTGTTTGTTTCTTAGATGATTTAGATTCGACTAATTCTGTGTCAATTATACTTACTAATCTTAATACTTATTATGATTCATTAACAGGTCAAGGAATTCAATGAATAAATTATTTCTAAAGAAATAGACAAATGAAAAACCTGAATGTAGGCATATAAAATCTCATGCATATTTCTAAATGAGTAAATAAGGTCACCTGTCAAATATACTAAAAGTTTCTATTACAGTGCTCATAAGAGTGTCACCAAATCTGTTAACTTTCTTAGCAATGAATTAGAGGAAAAATAAGAAGGTATTATTTTTGCCAAAACTGACACTAAAAATAGAAGCGTTGAATATTAAAAATAAAATGGTATTTATTAATGTGAAAACCGACATTTAAAATAGAAGCTTTGAATATTAAAAATTATGACCTTAAAATAGCATGGCCCATTTTATAATTAGACACAAAAAAGAACTCCACTCTCTTATATATAATTAAATGAAATCATCAGACCTAAGTTAAAATTTCAAATAACGTCTTGCATTCCACACAGATTGCTACGCAAATGATTGCACCAAAGGAACCCAATTCCCTGCTCTCCAGAAAGAGATCGAATCCTCTGCCCCCCAGGGGGCAGGAAATTCCTGCCCCCAGAGTCTCTGCGGGTGGGGCCCATTTAAAAACAGTAACAAAAAGTTAAACCCTAAACAGTAATCGGTCCCACCCCGGTCCCACCCGACAGAGACTCTAGGGGCAGGAATTTCCTGCTCCCCGGGGGGCAGAGGATTTTGTTTCCTCCAGAAAGTGGTTTCTAGCAGCTATAGGTATAATAAAATAGTTTTTACCTATTTAAACATAGACTACCGACCTGATATAAAAAACATTTTTTATAACTTTTCTAAATATAGAACTACTTACTATTTGATAGACTCCAATCAAACTATTTCTTGCTCAATCCAAATATAAAACTACTATAAAAGCACTCTCCATTTCTCTCTTTGTCATCTTACCTTTTCCTTTGACATCGTATCTTCCTTATCTTTCTTTTCTGTGCTTGTCTAAACCCTAGTTTGTATTCCACCACACCAAGAGAGAAATGGGGAGGGTTAAGATTCCCATAAAAAAGATAGAGAATACAACCACACGTAAGATCACCTTTTCAAAACGACACAAAGGCCTCATCAAGAAGGCGTACGAACTCTCAGTTTTATGTGACATTGAAGTTGCACTGATCACGTTTTCTCCTTCTGGACAGTTAAGCCACTTCTCAGGTCGTCGTAGGTATTAATTATTCATTATTTCTTGAAAATATGATTCAATCTTCACATGCGCTGTTGCGTGAGTTGTGCAATCTTAAGCACAAAGCTCTAACTGAAATAAATTTTTTTCTCAAGACATATTGCACATATTTTTTAAGTGTTTATACTTTTGTTTCCAATGATATTCAAATAGTATTGCAATTAGTTTGGTAGTTGGTAGAATACTTTATATGATGAGATTTTTTTCTTTTATGTATTATGTTTCCTTTTGGTACGTACTAGAGGTTTATTAGAAACCTAGTATTTCTAGCATATATGTTTATTTCCAATATTTTATTACAGTAATAAAGTTTCAAAATTTTAGCAGAATTGTTTTAACATTTGTTTTATATGGTAGGATTGAGGATGTACTGATCAGATATCTTAGACTCTCAGATCAAGAAAAGACACCTGCGGATAAAGACAATGAAAAGTATAATTTTAACAAACTTTCACATCATAATTGTATCGTTTTCTAAAGATTTTGTTTTATATTATTATTTAACATTTGATTTGTTTGGTTTGGTTTGTTATTTTGTTTCTATACGTTCTGGGTAATATTTAGGTATGGAACTCATAATGTGGTCATCCCAAACAAAGAGGTATATTTTATTTATTTTGTACTTGAATGCATTTTTCTCATAAAAGATATTTCAATTTATTTCCTCAATTTATTTCATACATATATATCTTGATACTGATCATGTGTTATCATATGAACAAGGTTTATAAGGCTACGAGGAAATATTTCCTAAAACATGCATTATGTTTTAAGTACTAGCTAGCTACTTAATTTTAGATTAATAGATACATGATTGCAAAAGCACTAATCTTTCATCATATAATACTGAAATGCTTTTAATTTCGCATATAAATATACATTTTTTTTCTCTCAGAAAATATATTGCAATTTATTCAATGCAGAATTTGATTTCATTACTTGAGAATCTAAAAGTTGATGAAGACGTGGTTAGACAAGAATCCAGCAGGTATGCATTTTGAAATTTTTTGCATTCCTAACATAAACATCTCAAAAGCAATGAAATACTCTACAAAATTAGTAAATGACTATTACAACAAAAAGAACAAACACATGTCATGATGTAAGTTCTTGTATCTCATGCATGTTTAAGATTTTTTTTGTAATATTTATAAAAATTAGCCAGAATTAAATAAATAAAATCAGGGCATAATAGATATCTCCATAAGCAAGTAAGAAAAAAATAATTAATTGAGTAGTACAAAAAAAGAGAATGGTAAAGTAGAAATTAGACCATATTTGTTATTAAACGTGAATTAGTTCGGTATCAAGTCATGATGACACTACTAATTCAAACCTCAAGTTCAAATCATTTACCAAATTAATCACCAATAATAAGGGCACTTACAAGCAAAATGTTAATGTCAGTAAATAAGGAATTTTTTGAACATCTTTTTGCTAAATTATTGAATACATCTTGCAAGTTTTTTTTTCTTCAACCTTTTTTTGTTTATTTGTTCCAATTTATTGTAACTTTTCGACCATAAATGATTTATTTAATTATTTATTTATTTTCAATTTTAAATAAAAGTATTATTTTCTTCAAAATTCAGTAATACTGAAGCAAGTTCAACTCTCAATTTGGCTGAAATTAGCAAGGATTCGCCAACAAAGGTACTTGTTCTATTCCAAATGTTTAAATCAAAATACTATTTCTTGTAAGAGTGCTATTTTCAACTCAATTATTGCAATATTGAGAGCTGTGAGAAATAAACTTTTCTATCTAAATAAAGGAAGTCAGTTCTTATGATTTTTATGACTCAATTAATAAGAAAAATGTTAATAAAGAAAAGGAATCATCCTTCCGATTAAAGAAAAATGCTAAAAATTAGCACCAGCATATAAACAGCTAGTGTATTCATGACCAAAACTATTTTATTTTGAAATTCAACATTGCTAATATTCGAAGCCCATTAATCACTCTAGAAAATTCAAGTTAGATTTTGTCGAGTGACCATTTGAATATTATAAAAGAATGTTATAATATATATCAATATAAACTGGTCATGAGTGGCATCCACAGTTTCAGTTCAAATACATATGTTAATATTATTGTTGGGCAAATATTATATAAATAAAAATTTGTTATGCTAAATTTGAATATGATGAAGGTCAGCAGGTTTTGAAATCAGGCATCAAAAATTCATCAGCATCATGTGACATGTTATGGAGTATTATTAAGAAAAGAAAAATATAATATTACCAGTTTCAATTGCAAATAAAAACCGTGAATCTGTAATCAATATTGTATGTAGCCGGATAAACATGCAAGAACTTTGCACTATTAGTTTTTATTTATTAATTGACTAACTTTCCTTGTCTTTCTTATTTAAGTCATATATAAGTGAGATAGAGTTGAAGGGTAAAATAGATATTTAGAGGAAGAATTTTTTTCTTAGTTTTCAATATTGCAATAGTTGAACTGAAAATAGCACTCTCTTTTCTTGTACTATGTAGCATTAAATGATCCAATGATTGAATTAGATCTTTGTTCTAATCTCTTTTCACACCTCAATCACTTATTATAGTCATACCGTAGAGTTTTATAGACCCTAAAATATAACCAACACAAATTGAAAAAGGAAAAACAACAAGAACCTTCAAAGAAAATATCCAACTAATATTTGGTAAGGAGGCTTACTAGGTTCATACATATACCCAAGTACCCAACTAATCTTTTTTTTTATGCCATGAACTATTATTTGCAGGATATTAATCAAGAGTTTATGAAATCTAAAGCCAGACTAGAAGAATTGAATGAAACAATAAGGTTAGTTGTTACTTAACTAGTATGTAATAAATTAAGTTGTCTTAAAATTTGCAATATTAGATATAATGATTTAAAATATCAAATTTTCCCCTTCCAAAATAACGTGTTGAAAATTATTTGCACAATTCGTTAACTAGGGCTAGGAAACTTACATTCGTTAATTATGAAAATCAAAATAATTTTCACCACAGTGGACTTTTTCCTTATCATGTTCAATATATAACAAACATCATTAACACATAACAAAGTAATTTTTGTAAATAGTTTGAACTTGCATCAGCTAAGAAACAACTAGCTTATATATTTAGTTACAACTGGAAAATGAAATTTTAAGATGATACCTTTGAGGATACTAGTTCTTGATTTTAACATTGATCGTTAGTTAAAATATACTCTCCTTCATGTTGCATCATAAATTTAAAAAACTAGAATCATCCCTAGCATTGATCATTGAATTTTCTCAATAAATAGTTCTTGGTTAATTAAAAGAATTATTTTGAGTTATAAAAATTTTAATTCTAAAAAAAAATGAACCATATTAAGTGATTAAAATCATTTTCTATAAGGTTCTTGTTTGGCGAATTATACAAATCACATCACACCCACCAAGAGCTTGAGGAACGTGAGACGAGGTTGATGGAAGTCGTGAGACAAGTTCGTGACAGGAAGGTAAATTATGAATTATTGTTGTTTTGTTATTTTAATTAAACCGGACATACTTGATATTTCACTGCAGAATTTTGAACTCTTGGCACTATGATTATTATGTTTTGAACATGTCATATATATTGGACTGACAGTTCTTTCACAAACCGTAAAAATCTAATATAAGTTACACTACTTATAATTCTTGTACAAGCTTTAAAAGTGTTAGATATATTTATATTATTCTTATTCTTTTTGTCATATTTCCACAATTTGGTTTGATATTATATTTGTTTGGCTTAAATTGAGCATCTACACTAGTATAAATGATCTTGTCTTTGATGGAGTATACAGTCCAACACCAAAATATATTGCCATACCAATAATTTACGCTGCACTATTCTTAATAACCAATAGATTTAAATAATTTCTTTGACATTTTACCAAACAATATAACAAAACTAAGGCAATTAGCTAACATATAATGACATTACTGTTGTATGACAGAAGTATTTGATCAAGAATCCATCCACATGTGCTGCATCGATGCCTCTGCAATCAGTACGTTTTTTATACTGTTTCAAGTTGGAATAAATTCAATTTCTAAGTGATAATGAATTCCAATACAAAATATTTTGTTATTATGACATACCTCCTAAAAGAGCATACAAAAGAATACAAAATAATATTCATCGTTATGCCACACTTTGAACCTACATGATTTTGGGCAAAATAAAAGGGAAAGGCACCATATAAAAACTTTTTTTTTTCTCTTCTCACTAGAAGTGTAATGATCTTTACTAAAAATAATATGTAATATACCCTAAATGATGTGTACGTAGATGCTACCTCAACATAGAAAACTGCAGCAGATAGACAATTCAAAGGCTAGTACAAATGCAGTCACAGAAAGAAGTAACTTCTTCACTGATGCAACAGCAATCTCCATTAATTCAGCAGACAAAGGCAAGCAAAGAAAAAATCCTAATACAACCACCATTTGAAATAATTCTTGATATGAAGGAGAAAGAATTCTTATTGGACGGGATTTACAATGAAGCGCCAAAATATTAAAAGTATGTTTCACTATAATTGTCGCTATATATTGCATATAAAGTTGAATTTGATGCAGTGTTACATATCAATTTCTTAATTTTTAAATTTCAAGAATCTCTTCTATTGGTGTTCAATGAAACTATATTGTATTCTGATTTGTTAGTCAATCTTCGGTGTTCAATGATAAAGCCGTACAAAAAATAAACAATTCAATGGGACCTCCAAATCTATAAAACTTTACAACTGTTGCTCTTTTTCCTATTTTCTTTTTTTTTCTCTCTCTCTCTTTCCTGTTCTTTTGTAAGACTCTCAGGTTTCATGTTATAATGAAATCCTATCCGACAAATGTGCTCTATAATTTATGAAAATGTCCTTCAACATTCATACATGGTTTTTAATAAAAATTGTGTATATTTTGTTCAAATTGTACATGGTTAGTTACTAAAAACGGTGTTTAGAATATCTATAATTCAAGAATAATTATATGAAACCCCCCACTCCCATCCCCCCATTTTACCCGCACTCTCTCTCTCCTCCTTAACTGCCATATATACCCTCACTAATTTCATTATAAGTTTTATTTTATCTCCGCATTAATTATGCCTTCCTCTAATAACAATTCCCGCATTAATTATTCCATTAAAAAAAATCTCTGCATTAATTATACTGTTATCTAATAACAATCTCCATTAATAAATGTTTATTTATTAATTGATGTTAAAAAAAGTATTTATAATTATTTCTGATAAGTATTTAGTCTTGTAACATAGAGTATTGATCCATGTAACATAGAGTATTTATCATTATGTCTGAGAGTATTTATTATTGATGTTTTACTAAAAGTTGCAAGTATACTTGAGAAGTATTTATCCATGTAACATAAAGTATTTATCCATATAATGTAAAATATTTACCTATGTAACATAAAGTATTTATCATTATGTCGCAGAGTATTTATCATTGGGTGAGGAGATTGTTTATTTAATGGTCTCCAGTTGTACAGGGACGATTCAAAAAAAAAAGAAAATTTTGTGCGGGGACAATTAATGGATTGATTTATTCTTTCATAATTAGGGATCATTGTATAGGATTTAATACCTGACAAATTCAAGTTAAATACTTTCATGCTTCAAGTTAAATACCCGCAGTTTTTTAAATGCTCATTAATGATTGAGTGGTCCCTAGTTGTGCGGGAACAATTAATGAATTGATTTATTCTTTCATAAATAGAGATCATTGCAGAGGGTTTAATACTTGACAAATTCAAGGTAAATATTTTGATGTTTCAAGTTAAATATCCGCAGTTTTTTAAATGCTCATTAATGATTGAGCGGTCCCCCCATGTTTTTTTTGGCAGCATCTGTGAGGATAAATGCAGGGGAGGCTGCAGGGATTGTTATCAGCGTGCATAATTCAATCATCATCTAAAAATCCAAATTGGTTATCGTCTTTCTCTCCCAGAATTCACTCCATTTCATTAATTAATGGAGGTATCCTTTTCAAGTGACGTAAATATTTATTTTAAATATTAATATATTTAAATAAATTTTTCTGAAAAAATAGAGAAATAAAATTATATTCAAAAGAAAATTAGGGTGAGACATGATTCTCTATTTTTTTTTTAATATCAAATATAACCCCTTTAAAAAATATAGAAATAGCATCATATTTAAAAAAAAAAAAATTGAAGTCAGGAAAGACAAGTTTCATTTTCTGACTCTATGTACTCCGTCATTGCAAAATATGCATGATACCAAGTGAAACAATAGAAACGACTAATCACACAATTTATGAGGAATATAGAAGACAAGAAATGCATGATTTTCTTGTTGGGTGAGTCATTCCAATTAGATGACCCGTGACACACTATAAATTCTAATAATGTAATCTCTTACATAAAATTTTACTAATATAGTCCTCCCTTACGCTTTATATCGTTTCTCTATACTATGGAAGTAAATATTAATATTAAATAATATTATTTTCTAAGAACGCCTAAATTTGCTTGCGATATTGGAGTAAGTCAAAAATAGAAGAAAATTGTTTGAAATGCCGTAAATCAGTAAGTATTAGCTTAATTTATATTGCCAAAATTATTCAATTATAAAAAAATCAGAGTTCTTCATAATTTTACAGTTAAGATAATGTTTTGAAAATGCTGAATCCTAGAACTGCAGGAATAACAATTAATTCAGTTATAAATATTAGTTTTTTTACAAAATTCAAGTTATATTTTTTCGAGTGACCATTTCAATATTATAAAAAGAATGTTATAAAATTTATAAATATTAAACTTTGTACAATAGTAAATTTTGAAAGGACAATGAGTACTGGTCATGGCATCCACAAGTTCAGTTCAAATACAGACATTAATATTATTGTTGGCCAAATATTATAGAAATGAAACTTTGCTATGCTGACTGTGAATATAATGAAGGTGAGCAGGTTTGAAAGGAGGCATCACTCGACAACTTGAACTAAATTTTTTAATTTTTTTGGCATGCAAAATTAATCATTATCATGTTACATGTTAGGAGTATTATTTAGAAAAGAAAATTATAATATTACAAGTTATGAATTGCAAAAAAAAGGGTGCATTATGTAGCTGCATATGCATGCAAGAACTTTTCTTTATTAGTTTTTAAATTTATTAGTTGACTAACTTATCAGTATTTATTAGTTGAAGGGTAAAACATATATTTAGAGAGAGAAATCTCTCTTAACTTTTAATATTGCAATAATTGAGCTGAAAATAACAATCCAATTACTTGTATCATGTAGCATTACATGATCCAATGATTGAAAATAACACTCCTGTTCTAATCTCTGTTCATACCACAATCACTTATTATAGTCATATCATAGAGTTTTATAGATTATAGACCAGAAAACATAACTACCACAAATTGAAAAAGAAAAAAGACAACAAGAACCTGCAAAGAAAATAACCAACTAATATTTGATAAAGAGGCTTACTAGGTTCATACATAGACCCAACTAATTTTTATTTTGTATGACATGAACAATTAGTTGCAGGATATTAATCAAGAGCCGATGAAATCTAAAGCCATACTAGAAGAATAAAATGAAACTACAAGGTTAGTTGCTACTTAACTAGTATGTAATAAATTAAGTTCATTTGTCTTAAAATTTGGAATAGTACAATGATTTAAAATATCAAATTTTGGTTATCCAAAGGAACATGTTGAAAATTATTTTCACAATTATTAATAAGGGCTATAAAATTACAACAGTGTTGTACCATAAAAAATTGGGAAATGATTATTTGGACAAAAATGTCATTTAATCATATCAAATTGACCAATTAACATGTCAACCATATGTTAAATGGTTCAAATCCATAAAATAGGAAGCAATTTCCTCAAAATAAAATTCATGATTAGATTCTATGCAAATAATTGTAAATTTCTATATATTATACACTTTCTAACTCAAAATGATTGGAGAGTTGTTGAAATTTGAAAGTTAAATAAAATAAGAAGTGGAGATGTCCATTACAATTTGAAATGGAGAGGATGTCTACGAAATTGAGATGATGGTTCACGCCTTAAAGCAAAGAAATGAAATCGCTACATGGATTGCTTTAATATATAGGCGTGATCCAATTAAAATAGATATGTTTTGATTTGCTTTGACGGGCCGAATTAAGCAAAATAAACCCATTTTCTGCACAGGCCGAATTGGGCCTACCACTTCGGTGTGGTTCAAATCAGAGGCGTGAACTATGCCTCCCAATTAATCTGATTAATGGGACCCACCAAGCCTCAGCTAATCAGCATCAAGCTCAATACAAAATCCCGTTGAAATTGAATGGGTGCGCAACGCGCCTTGCGTGCTTCTCAGCTCAAAAGTTCGGTCCACCGAAAACCATCCATTGGCAGTCCCTAGGTTCAGAGCCAGCTAACACTGCCTTCTCTACGCCCCTGTCTCTTCCTTCAAACATAGCCGTTGGATGCCTTAAACACAGGAGATCATGCCAACACATTGAGTCATGCCAAAGATGCGGCCAGCTCACCAATCCAGCCCATTTTTCTCTTGCACGCCAACCGTTCGATGAAATTACACGGTCAAGATGAAGCTGCAAATCGAAACCCTAGTGTTGCCCTAGCCTTGAGGCTATATAAGGAGCATAATAGAAGAGAAAAGACAACAATCAACACACAATTCGGATCAGAAATCAAGCGACATGGCAAAGCCTTGCTAGATCCACATACACCTCAAATATAGCTAGAAATCCTCAAACTCAATTGTAAACAGCTCAATTGAGCTTCTTTTCTCTCTTTGATCACTATAGAAAGCTTTGTTTAAGCAATTGGAGACTAGAAAGATGTAGGCCTCTCATGGCCAAAGCTTGTACATATGCCTTGATGAATAAAAAGTTATTTTTGATAATTTTGTGCATTTTTCCTTTACATTTTCTTCTTTCTTTGATTATCTTGATGTTCTTTCTGTTTTGATGTCTTTTAAACAATCAAATGAGAGAGCTTGCATGATTTCTAGATTTGTCCCATGACAAATTAAAGAACATGAAAGCTTGATGATCAAAAATACATTTTTCTTGTATTTTCTGTTTTAAACAGCAATAAAACTATATAAAAATGTTATCTTAGCATAGTTTAGATCCCTTGATTAATCCTCTTTCCTTATTGTTGATCTCATGTGAAAATACATAAAAATCCCTTTTCCTCCAATCTTCTTTCTTTTTCTTCCTTATCTTCCTTGGAAGCTTTTAGTAAAGTAATTATTGTCTAAGATGAGTGTAGTGAGCCAGCTGACATCCTTGCACATCTGATCCTCTAGTTATTTTACTCAAAACTTCCATTCAGGGGAATAAAGTGACTTAAAACAAAAGATAAACACACAAGGGCTGTTTAAAGTGAGCCATTGGCATCCTTTGCAGTTCCTAAACCTAATGACCACTTGAGGGGCCTAATTGCAAAGAAAGGAATCAAGAATATGAGAGGTTATGCTACCAAAATGCTAATTCTTACTATTATTGAGGACTTCTTTGTAATTAGTGAAAGACTAAGGTCTAAAGTGTAAAAGGATAGTAGTTAATGTTGCTAGATCCTATTTACATCTTTTGATTCATGAAGTCTTGATGATCTTACCCTTTCAATCAAGTGAGAAGGCTCAAAAACATGATTTTGATAAAACTAGGGACCATTTTGTAATATTTGATTTCTGATGATGTTTTGATGCATATGGTTTTCTTGGAGATTTGGTCTTGTTTCTATGTTTATTCATGTCAAAATGATGGCTTAAATTCATCAAAACCATGTCATAACCCTAACCAACCCTTTAATCATGATTAAAACACTTGAGAACTGTAAAATATGTGATATATAACTTGAACTCAGCAACTAAATGCATAACAAGTACCATTGGTACCATGCAATACCTCAAAATACCCCTTTTTGCCCTCTGCTGGTAAAACAGTGATTTTGGACTGATACAGGGGTCAAGTAATAAAAATAATAATATTATCATGTAGAGAATAAAAAAAAATATGCGAAATGGACTCAAATTTCATATTATTTGGATTTTAAATCAATTTATTATGAATTTTCGAAGTTCAACATTTTGAAATACCAAAAACCAGCAAATACCAGCAAATACCAGAACCAGTTCTGAATCTTCCCCTATGTTCAACTCTCTGTTTGATACAGCTAGGTAACTCCAAAGTTCATGAAATTTTACCAGAATATAGAAGATTCTGTCCTCAGAATTTTCATATAAAGAACATAAAATTTGAATCAGCAGAACTCTTGGAATTAAATTCTGAAGTTAGCTACCAGCATGGTAACAACAGCTATTTACCAGCAAACTTCTATGTACAGAAATACATGTTTCATATACCTCTGGGTTGAGTTTAATAAAACTGTTTTATGTGCATACAGGTAATGACTTAAGGAAGACTTTCATATAAATAACATGAAGTTTGATGTAGCCAATTGATGGGAATTGATCTCCAAAGTTCAGCTGCTCAGAAAATGCTACTGTCAGAAAAATGGACATTTGACCCCTGCAGCTGCATTATCATTTTGAGACCCCTAAAAGAGTTGAAATATCAAATAAATTACATATTCAGAAACTAGACTTCAAGCCCATCAAGATAGACAGTAAATTTGAATTAATTGGACTTGTATTCAGTTCTGAATTTAATTTCAAAGTTAATCAGATCAAAAATATAAAAATACAGCAGCTCAAGGACATTTCTACCCCTTCTGTTGAATTTAAATCATGAAAAATACGAATAAATTTCCTAGAATGGTAAAAATTAGTACAAGTGTTCCTTAAACAGTCTTTCATGACTCTTGTAAAATAAATCCAAGTCTTGTGTATAAAATTCACAAGAAATTAAATCTGAAAAATTTGAAAACAAAGGCTTTCATGCCACCTTTGATCCAAAACCTAATTCAGAGCAAATTGATCTCTCTCTGAAATGATCGGTATGTCTCTAAATGATCCAAACAACCTTTCTGAGTACTTGAATTGACCTCAAATCCTTTGCATCACTTACTGGTATCAAACCGGAACTGAAACTGGTGCAACAGAATCCAAGTCATGCTCAAGTCACCTCCAAACATGGAATTGATGCCTTTAGTGTCTTCCATATCTCCATACGATCTCAAATAGTTGATTAGTTGAAGAAAACCACAACAGAATCGATCAAAATCGACTCAAGCGTTCATCGGTACTGACAGGCACTGTTCAAGCCTAGGTCGCCATCTCCGATGAACTTCAACCGCCGACAATAGGTGCAGTGTGATCCTGACAACTAGAAGAGGCCAATGGTACTCATGGCCGGCGCCGCTGTGATCGAAGATGGCCGGAATCTCCCTTTCCTAGCCCTTGTCAGGGATGAACCCTATGACCTATCGGGCTGCACGATTCTTGATGCACCTGATCAAATCCAAAGGCCCAAGTTCAAATCCATTAACCTAACGGCCTACTGACGCATGGGACCTACCTGTCAGTCCGTTTAATTTGTTTAAAGATCCAGCACCAATCGTGGAGCCCATTTGGCATACATCTAAGCTTTGGCACACTAATTGATGACTCAGCACATTCATTAAGGCCCAAAGCCCAATCTTAAAGCACCCTTTGATCAAACCATATCTAGTGTTAATCTCAAAGCCCAAAAGTCAAAAATCCAGGCTTCTTCACACTTATCAAAGGCCCAGTACACTTATTAATATCTAAAGCCCAAATCTTGAAGCTCTGCACCAATCCTAAAGCCTACATATGACCAGAAGATGCTCTTTTGCATATAAACCGCTCTGTTTATTAAAAATATGTAGAGAAACCTCCTTGTAAATTCATACAAAGACCCCTGTCAGCATAAAACCTTTCAAACAAGCCCTTAAAGGCCTAATTTGCATTCCAGACCATGTCAAAAGCTCAAATCACAGCCTGAGGTCCCTGAAAATTTGCAAAAAAGTCTCTAAAAATATAAAATCTTTATAAATAAGTCTTTTTTAATCATAACTTTCTCATACTAAGTTCAAATCAACTCAAATCAATTTTAAATGAATCCAAATTCAATTCTCTCTAATTCCAAATAATATTTGAACATATCCATGTTCCAGAAATAATCTGAAATTACCAAAATGCCCCTCTCTTGACATATTTTTATAAATAAAAATATAAAAAAATGATATTTAAATGCTCATTTCAAATTAAAAACATATAAATGATATTCCTCACGAATATTCTCATATTTAAAAAATATAAATCCATATTCTCATGGTAACTGACCAAAAAAGAAATCCAAAGTCAAATGAGAACCAACCAAATGACCAAAATAATCATACATGAGCCCTTCTAGCCCCATTATTCAGTTCACAACCCATAGGCACAAATTCTGAAATACATGAGGTGTTCAGTTTGACTCGAAAGGTCTTTCTGATGTAATTAAGGGCAGGGGCTTGCGCTCGTCGGGAGTTAAACGTCCTCACAATCGAAAATAATAAAACATCTGACAACTGATCATGCATGAACGTAGATTGTCACAAGGGGTAAACCAGAAGGAAAGCAAAAAGAAATATCCAGTGGATGCCTTCCCCTGAGTTCGATGTCCTGCTCATGTTCACTTCAAAGAACCAGAGCACTGAACCCAAGGGGGAGCATTTCCATCCGCTCACCCAAGTAAAATCTGCACCGTTAGCTAACCTGACGCCGTGCAACTTTTTGCGCCCTACAAACAGGTAAATGAAATTTTAAGATGATATCTTTGAGGATACTAGTTCTTGATTTTAACATTGAACTTTAGTTAAATTGTACTCTCCTTCATGTTGCATCATAAATTTCAAAAACTAGAGAATCATCTCTCGCATTTATCATTGAATTTTCTCAATAAATGGTTCTTGGTTAGAAGCAATGTTCTAAATAGCGCGCTATAGCGTCGCTATAGCTTTTTTTTTCTAAAAAAATTATGGCGCTATGTCCAAATAGCGCCCCTATAGCGCGCTATTTGGGTATAGCGCAATTTTTTTAACCCGGCAGCTATTACGTGATAAACACTATTTAAATCATTGGTTAGAAGTATTGTTTTGAGTTATCAAAATTTAAATTCTAAAAAAAAAAACCATATTAAGTGATCAAAATAATTTTCAATAAGGTTCTTATATGGTGACTTACACAAATTGCACCACACCCGCCAAGAGCTTGAGAACATGAGACAAGGTTGATGGAAGTCCTCAGACGAGTTCGTGACAGGAAGGTAAATTATGAATTGTTGTTGTTTTGTTATTTTAAATAAACCGGACATACTTGATATTTCACTGCAGAATTTTGAACTCTTGGCACTATGATTATTATGTTTTGAACATGTCATATATATTAATTGGACTGACAGTTCTTTCATGTATGATTATTGCCTATGGGTACAAGCTGTAATTAAAATCTAATATAAGTTACACTACTTATAATTCTTGTACAAGCTTTAAAAGTGTTAGATATATTTATATTATTCTTATTATTTTTGTCATTTTTCCATAATTTGGGTTGATATTATATATTTGTTTCGCTTAAATTGAGCATCTACATTAGTGTGAATAATGTTGTCTTTGATACAGTATACAGTCCAACACCAAAATATATTGCCATACCAATATTTTATGCCCCACTATTCTTAATAACCAATGAATTAAATAATTGTTTTGACATTTTACCAAACAATCTAACAATACTAAAGCAATTAGCTAACCTATAATTAATGACAGAAGAATATGATCATGAATTCATCAACATGGGCTGCATCAATGCTTCTGCCATCAATACGTTTTTGTATATATATATATTTTTTAAGATGGAATGCATTCAATTTGTAAATGATAATGTATTTCAATATAAAATATTTTGTTCTTATGACATACCTCCTAAAAGAGCATACAAAAGAATATTGATCAGTATTGTGCCACACTTTGAACCAACAAGATTTTGGACAAAATAAAGGAGAAAGACACCATATAAAAACATTTTTTTTTCTCTTCTTAATTACTAGAAGAGTAATGATATTTACTAAAAATAATATGTAATATACCTAAATGATGTATAAATAATGCTAACTCAACATAGAAAACTGTTGCAAACAATAATCCAAGGGCTAGTACAAATGCATGTCACAGAAAAAGAATGAACTTCTTAATTCACTGATGCAACAGCAATCTCCATTCATTCAACAGAAAAAGGCAATCAAAGAAAAAAATCCTAATACAATGACGTGGCGCGTAAACGATGGCCACATCAAATCCAATTCGATTAAGGGCTGGGCTTAATGGCATTGGTTTTTATTAAATTTAAGACTTTTGTTAACTGTATGGATATTTGCATGCATGGTCGGTCTTCAAGAATGTTGAAGCAATAAAAATATTTAATAATTTTGGAAAGTCAAACTTTAATCATTAGATCAAAGCTCAAGAACAAAAAAAGAAACGTAATAAGGACTTATAATTATTACAAAAATATTACACTTTATAACTAAAACTATTAAACTAAACATAGAAGAATTTTTATTCTAGATGAACATAGTCAAGCAAAAATGGAAATTAATACTAACTATTCAATCATTAATTTTGAAACATAAATTTATTTTCTAATGTTTTTTTTCCACGCTCTAACCATTTCAATTACGTTAAACGGTGGGTGTCATTGTGATAAGTAGTATAGTCATGTGAAATAAAAATAAAATAAAATCCAACAAAAATAAAATGTTCGTATTCACATAATTAAATCGTTTATTTTTCATTTTGACTACAATAAATTTAGGCTTTTAATTTTGTTTCATAAACAACATTGTTTTTGCTTTGAGAAGTGAAGTGGTTGTTTCGCTTTCCTGTATCGTTATTTTCAAAATCTAGACAGTTGAACCATTAAACGTGATGTTCATATTAAAAAAATGTATTTCGAGTTTAAATTTTTATCTACTCTTTTATTAAGAATTCTTGAAAATCAATGTTTTTCAAAAAATTGTGAACTACTATAAACAAATATTTTCAAAAATATCTCAAAAAAGGAGTAAAAGATGGAAAATTTGATCTCTAATTACATTTAATATAAAGATCATATTAAACAGTTTGAATCAACTATTTAAACTTTGAAATCATAAAATATAAACAAAAAATAAAACCGGAACTTTACTTCCCATATAACCCACCTCATCTTTAATTTTTTTTATTGGTATTTCATGTTTCAATTGAAGAAAGTAAATCCTAGTAGAAATATAATTATTCTTGATGATAAATATAATTATGTCTCATCATAAATGTTATCAGAACGATATCGACTCGATAAAGTTTCAGAATAATGATTTACTGGTCGGAATGACGAATAAACTGATTTGATTGCTAGTTTATTTAAATGCTTATTATATGTCTAGCTATATGAATATAATACATATCTATCCATATCATCCTCTGAATATATTTTTTTTATCTTCATTTGTACGCTATTTTATATTTTGGAATTACAATCAGTTATATAACTATAACTATTATAATCAAACGACGTATGTGTGTGGCTCGCCTTGCACCCCTTTGTTTAAACCCCCTCACCAAAACCACTCCTGATCTAAAACCCTCTGATAACTGCTCACACATATTAATCCCTTTTTAATCCCGTTCCTCTATCTCTCTCTCTTCGAAGAAAGAAAAATCAAACAGATATATAAGTTAGAAAACAAGAGAAATACTTTAATGATATAGATTATCATTCGATTATATACTCGATTTGGATTTGAATTTCGGCTACGTCGCTCTGATTCTAGACTGTCCTTGCAATTATATTCTAAATTCTGAATATCTCGCTATTAGGTAACCAGACTTCTCTATAACTGTGCTTTCATTTTGTATGGTTGATTTGAATATTAGTATTGCATATTGAATTATGATGGCATATTTAATGGGATAGCGGGTCTGAGATTGGAATTTGATATGTGATTGTAGCCTCTCATTGTTGGATGAATTTCCCAGTGGGTTGGCGACCTTCCAATGTTGGATGGATTTCCTATTGGATTGGCAGATTAAATGAATTGTGTTATGAGAATGTGGGAATCACCTGTGACAGGGATTACACGTGTGTGAATATGATGTGACTTGTTTTATGGATAACCTAGACCGACGTGCTATTGCTGGTTAAATATGCGTGCATAATTTGATGTGTATTTGTGTGGATTAATCCGGTCTAATTGAATAGTTGTTAAATTAAGCCAATTGTAGAGAAGCGCGTCGTTAAATAACCGGTTACTGAGCTTTGTAGTTGACTCCATTTTGCTATTTTGTTTTCCTTTTTGTTGGCGACATAGGTTGATGGGTCAAGGAAAGGTGTGAAGATGCTTATATAATCATGCTCCGGATGGTAAAAATCTGGAGTATGACATTTACTGGTCGGACTGACGAGTACTGATTTGATTGCTAGTTTATTTAAATACTTATATGTCTATATGAATATACATAAATTATTACAAAATAATCATATTTTTATATTATAAATGTCCGCACATACATAATAAATAATATAATATAAGATCGATTTATAAGAATATTTTAAAAATTTAACATCCAAATAAAATGAAAAATTATTTTATTAAAAAAGGATTTAATGTTTTTCATTTGTAAGCTATCAAGAAGTTATTTTATTTTATAATAATAATAAATTATTTCTTTAACGAAAGACCATAAGAAAATAAAATTTTGACAATTATTATTTTGGAAAAAGAAACTTATACTAATAGATTTTATACAATACAAAATTGAATATATATGAATATATAAAATATATAAAGCTAAAATCCACTTCTTGGGCCCTACAAAGCAGTACATGTGGGTCCCCCTTCATTTGACTTCCAATTCCAACAGATTTTCAGTAGCTTTATATAAATATAAATATATTTTCCGGGGAACTTTGAATTCTTTATTTATTGTAGAGTACAAATTCAGTAAACCTCCTGATGATTTTAATATGACAAAAATTTTATCCACAAAATATCGGAAATTCACTTTTGATTTATATTTTTAAAGTTATCAAATTTAAAATGCTAATCTTATTAATTTCTTTCAAAAAGTAAATCTTATTAATTCAATTTTCTTATCTAGTAAGCTAAAAATAACATTTTCTTATTCGTATCCTAATTTGCATGTCAACGAAAAAAAAAACCTACAAAAAGTTCTTGTTGCATTTTTAATTCCGATTTTACATTGAAAAAAATATTTGAATTATGAATTATGTTTTATGTTACAAGTACTTGTTCACCAAATTAATAAAATTTTGTAGTTTATTTGTTACAAGATCAAGTAATGAAAATTAAATAAAAGACTGCTGTGATCAGTGTTGTAAATAACGATATGCGATTGTCAGACAGATAGGGTACCGTCAAGTGATTAATCGGAAATAATCAGTTGATTAGTCGAAAAAAATTGTAACGATTTGGTTACTACCAACGACTAATCAGTCTAAACGGAGGTTTTTTACAACACTGTTTGTGACACTTATATTGTGATATTTAAGATATATGAACCATTTTATCTCAAAACTATTCAATTAAAAGATTAAATATTTTTCTTAAATGCTAGATATTTTTAATAAAGAATAAAATAGATACTTTACAAATTTAAATCAATAAATTGCATAAAACGTTATTTGGAGATATTTTGAGGGTATACATGAAATATTTCCTCATCTCTTTCTAAACACCTTTCTCCATCTAACGTAATACTTTTTGGGGAAAGAAGAAAAACTGTCACTAAAGTAATTGAAACTGTAAGTTTAGATTCTGACCGTCTGATCAGAATCCAGGCCAATTCAGCCCGAGATAGGATACAGAGGGGGCAGATCGGACGGTTTCAATTCAAAAACAAAATTTGAGTTACTTTAGGTGGTTCGCTATCTCCCAAGATCTCCCATCTCATTCCATCTGAATTCGAATCCCATAAGGTAACATAATATTTCTGTTTGGATCTGGATTGTCCAATTGTCGTCGACACAACTATTAAAGGATGGATTGCTCCGGATTCCGAAACAGAAATATTTTGTTACCTCAGTGGATATGGATATCTTTCAACCAAGCCCAATAAATTTATAAAATCTCTTTCCTTCTCAAAAACCCACTGAACAGTAACTAGTTCTTCTTTTTGTAAAAATACAAAATCTCTTTCCTCATAAGCTGAGCGCCGCTGACGCTCTTCATTTGTCTTCTTTCTCTCTTAAATATCCTTTTATTTCTCTATAATTATTTATCCGTTTCTTATCTGAAATTGGAGAGAGATTGGGAAAAAATTGGTTTCAATGGGGTTTCTCGTCGGATTGGTGCTGGGTATTGTCGTCGGGATCGGATTGATTATGGCCTTTGCCAAATCAGAGAATTCAAGATCGAAGCAAAGAAGCGCATTGGTACTGGATCTGTGTCTATTACTGTTTTTTTGTGCTTTTTGTGAGGTTTTTATATTGAATTCTATGAATAGTAAGTTGATTTAGTTTCAGTGAATAAAATTAGATGTTTCTATAATTAGAAATTTTGAACTGTGGATACTGGGAAGTAATACTGGTATTGAGTATCAGAAAGTAATGGTCTTGTACCTAACTTGTGTACTACTGGTACAGGCTGCTACAATTGCTGGTTTTGCGAGAATGACAGTAGAAGATTCTAGAAAGATTCTCCCAGCTGATGTGTACCCTTCATGGGTTGTTTTTTCCAGGCAACAGAAGGTAAATTTGCCATAATGAGATTTGTAATAGAGTCTCTTTGAAGTAACTTTAATTCATAATGCACTGGTATTCAAACTTTGTTCTTTGTGCAGTTAAAATGGCTAAATGAAGAGTTGGTAAAAATCTGGCCTTATGTAGACAAGGTATGTTATTTTTTCTGAAGTATGGATGCATCCATGGTTCCGAAAATCGGCCGATTCCGAGTTGACTCGGCCGAGTCGACTCGGAATCGGCGGTGTCCGATCCGAGTTTTACCCGATTCTCGCGCCCGTGCGAGTTTTTCGGCAAAACTCGGATGAACAGTGCCGAGTCAACCGAGTTTTCTGATTTTTTCGGCCGAGTCAGCCGAGTTTTACCCGATTTTTTCGGCCGAGTCAGCCGAGTCAGCCGAGTCAGCAAAATTGATTCGATTTCTTGCATTGCTTTTCTAATTCTTGCACTCTGTGATTGAATTGAGACAAACTGTGTGACACAATTAAACTAAAATTGTACCGTAATAACACTATGGAACCCAATTTATCATCATTTTGTGACTAATGTTTGCTGGGTCACTGCTACTGATACCAAAACTGTTTGCACTTAAGGTGTTCGACAAAAATCCTAAGTGAGGTGGTTGTTGTCCCTGACAGATTATTCCATTGGTGGGTAAAGAAATTGCATAAATCTCATGCTCTCTATTGCTACAAGGATTTCACTAATCAAACAGTTGTGAGATATGTTCAAATTAACTAATCCTATCACAGCAATTGTATCACAAGGGTTCTGCCAAAAAAACCCGAGCTATCGATCCGATTCTTCCGATTCCGGCCGATTCATCCGATTCTGACTCGGTGGTAAAAAATCCGATTCCGATTCCGATTCCGAGTTTCAGAACCTTGGATGTATCATGCCCTGTACTGGTAAAAGAATGAGGAGAAAAGATGGATATGTAGTTCTGATGAAATTAGTAAAGAGAGATTCATGATAATTTCTGCCTTTTAGAGGGGCATATCAGAATTTCTTCTATATATTTCTGGTATATCCTTTTGATACTGTTTAATTCCTTAGGCAGCATCAGAACTAATAAGAGCATCAGTTGAACCAACTCTTGAGCAGTATAGACCTGTTATCTTGGCTTCTCTGAAATTCTCAAAGTTGACTCTTGGTACAGTTGCCCCACAATTTACTGGTATGTATTCATGCTTGGAAATTAGAAATGTTATTTTCTCTAGACATACTTTATTCCACTTAATAGAATGAAAATTTATTTGATTGTTTGTTTGTTAAAAGGTAACATTTAGTTTCTTTTCTCCTTTTTCATTTTGAAGGAATTTCAATTATTGAAGCGGATGATTCGGGAATTGTAATGGAATTAGAGATGAACTGGGATGCAAATTCAAGTATTATTCTTGATATTAAAACACATATAGGCGTTGCTCTTCCCATACAGGTAAATCCATAGCATGAACAATAGCTACATTTTTTAGTTTTGAGGGTTTCTAATGAGTATATTTTGAGTAGAGACAGATCAAGGGAAACTATTATCTACTTTATGATGCTATTTCCTTATTTTCTTTATTTAGGTAAAGAATTTGAGCTTTACAGGGGTATTTCGGTTAATATTCAAGCCATTGGTCGACCAATTACCATGCTTTGGAGCTGTTTGCTTCTCCTTGAGAGAGAAGGTTTGAGTACTTCCTTCTTTGTTTTTTTAAATATGTAAATTATATTACCTACTTATCAAAAATGGTCATTAACAATTTCTATTTTTTGCTTTCAGAAGAAATTGGACTTTAAATTAAAGGTCATTGGAGGAAACCTTTCATCCTTACCTGGAGTTTCTGATGCTATTGAGGTTTGAAAATTTGTTTCATTTTGATTCAAGTTTTTAAATATCAGGTGACTTATTTTATGCCCCTTATAATCTGAAATATAATGTATACACATTCAAAATGAGAAATCTCTCCACATTGCTATAGCCCTGTAGACTGAGAAATGTACTGTACCTGTTACATGATCTCCTCTAATGACTGATGAGGGTTAATTTGGGCATTTCTCTAATGTAAGAGATAAGGTCTTCATCTTCATATATAAAAGGCACATTTTCCTTTTTGGGGGTATTTATGAAATTTAATTATCTAAATATTTAGATTTTTTTTATATAAATATAAATATAAATATTACATGATTTATACATCACTAGGCAACAATACATAATGCTATTGAAGATACCTTGATGTGGCCAGTGCGAAAGGTTATTCCCATAATTCCTGGAGACTACAGGTACTTATCAAACCTTCTTCGTAATTAGAATTATGCATGTAGCCCCCTCTAACAACTTGTACTATATATTTAAACTGTATACTTTTCCTGCATTAATACAATTTGTAAGTGAGCATTTTTGCCCACTGACCTTCCAAAAAAAAAAAATATTGCCTTTGTGGGATCAAGTTGAAATTCTATTTACTCATTTACAATTGTTTCCATTTGCCTATTCCTGCTTGGATTGGAATATCTGCATTTATTTTAATAACTTTACATGGGGATACAATAAACATCTTATCTTGCAGTATAACATGCCAGAACTTGACATATTTTCCTATATCCCCATTGAAGAAATTTATTACAGCATATTACAAGCAAGAATTTGAGTCACAACAATTCTTGTTTCGTAAAGTAATGTTTCATTAGGAGTGCATGTGAGCTGCAAATTAAACATTGTGCTAGAGAATGCTAGATTTGATTCATAATTGTGTTCCGAACATAGGTTGTACTTGAATTTTTTTTTTTTTTATTCCATGTAATATCTTCAGTGATTTGGAGTTAAAACCTGTGGGAACATTAGAAGTGAAGCTCGTTCAGGCACGGGATTTGACGAACAAGGACATAATTGGGAAATCTGACCCATTTGCTGTAGTGTACATTCGCCCATTACCAGACAAAATGAAGAAAACTAAAACTATTGTAAGTTCAAGAATCATTATAATTGCCTATTTTCATGTCCTCATGTCCTTTTGGCTAATTTGTATGACAAAAATGCACAAAAAAAAAAGAGAAAAATGAAAGAAAGAAAAAGAAAATGAGGTTTCATAAAAGCACAAAATCCTGATAGGAATACCTAGCTGGTACAAAGCGTGTACCAACCTATATTGGTACAAATCACAACATATGTATTAGGAGTTTAAATTCAACTTAAACTTGCCTCATTCCATTATCTAAGAATGTGACTAAATTTCTTAGAGAAGGGTTCAAATGCCTCATGTCTTTCATGCCTCATATGTGCCTCATGTTCTTATTTTTCTTTTGAAAGTCCAAACAGTTGATCCAAACTGCTCAACATAATCCTCATAATAAAATGTGCTTTGAGACCAAATTTTACTTTTTTGGAATTTTTTTTGCTATATTTTTAGATAGGTACAAAATTACTGTTTTCAAGAAAATTCTGGACCATACAAAAACAGTGATTTTGTACCTAGCAAAAAAAAATAGTAAACAATTTCCAAAAAATAAAAAATTTGGTCTCCAAGCATATTCGCAAAAATAGTAAACATCAGTTAGTATACAGTTTGTACTAGGAGGTTGAATCCAACTTAAACTTGCCTCATTTCATTTTTTAATAATTTGATTAAAATTATTAATACAGAATAATGATCTGAGCCCAATATGGAACGAACACTTTGAGTTCATTGTGGAGGATGTATCGACGCAACATCTGACAGTTAAGATTTATGATGATGAGGGTTTCCAGGCATCCGAGCTCATTGGCTGTGCACAGTTTACGTTGAAAGATCTTGTGCCGGGAAAAGTGAAAGATATATGGGTGAAACTAGTTAAGGATTTAGAGATCCAGCGAGATACCAAGGATCGTGGCCAGGTATACTTGTAATTTAAAATGAGTGAGGCTATGATATTATGCATAGCACAGATTGGTCCGTGCTATGGATTAATATCTCCATTTTCAAAGTCTAAACAGTCGACTTGAACTGTAGATTGGTTCAGGTCAACTATTTGAACTTTGAAAATGAATGTATTAATCTATAGTACAGACCAATTTGTGCTATGCATAGCCTCACTCAACATCCAAGTGTATGCACAACTAAATGTTTTTGCATTATGTTAGCAAATAAGGTTGGCATCTGATCTAGTCAGGTTTAGTCAGGTTATACAAGTCAGGTCATACAGGCATGTCAGTTTCTCAATTCAAAACTAAAGCTCGGAAGACCCAATGGTGATTTGCATTTAGTTATCAATCACAGAACCATGAGGCGAAACACTACCATTGAGGAAGACCCAATGCCATTACAGACTAAATTTTTTTTTTTTACTATTTTTTTAGATAGGTAGAAAATCACTTACTTTTGAATGGTCTAAGAGGTTTAGATAAAGTGATTTTCTACCTATCTAACAAAATAGTAAAAATAATTGTAAAAATGTAAAATTTGATGTACAAGTACATTTTCAAATGGAGATCATGTTGAAATGGAGATATTGATCCATAGTACGGACCAATCTGCGCTATGCATAGTACCATAGCCTCATTTTTTTATTAATTTGTCTAATTCTGAACAAGTTAACCATGCTGGTAAATTGTAGGTACACGTGGAACTATTATATGTTCCATTCAACATGAAGAATGAGATTTCAAACCCGTTTGATAAGGATTATAGCATGACTTCTCTAGAGAGAACTATAAATAACTCGCAAAATGGGACACCAAATGGGATCAGTCAAGGCAACAAAACGTTGAGTAGGAAGAAGGAAGTCATAACACGGGGCGTGCTTTCTGTGACTGTGGTTTCTGCAGAGGACTTGCCGGCAATGGATATTACAGGAAAATCAGATCCTTATGTTGTGCTCAATATGAAGAAATCTAAGACTAAGCACAAAACTAGGGTAAGCATTCCTGTCCAAATGGATTACAATATATATATATATATATATATATATTTCCCTTTACCTGAAAAAAAATGTTATGGAAGTATATTTTGGTTATATACAAATTTGGCCCAATAGGTTATCTTGCTATCATGTCCCATTTTATGACTTGTGGTATAAGACCTGATATCAGATGCAGAGCTTGAGTGCCAATGTGTGGTGCTAGAAGCCAAGTAACAATATAGGCTCATACTCTCTCAATGTACATTATTATATGATTATTGTTTATTTTTGTTGTTATATAGTTATCATGTTAGGCAACAAGGATGGACTTAAAAATCCAGTGGTGTAATTTCATTTTATAAAAGCGACTAAAAAGAATAAATGCACATGAAACTACAAATTTTAAAACTACAAAGTATAAATGCATACAAATTTTGGATAGTCCTCTTTTCAGTTTTTTTAAAAGTTACCCAGATTACCCTCCTTTAGGAGATCCAAAACATACAGTGAAACTCATGTTGTAAAGAACTCAACAAACAGAAATTTCTCCTGCAATTTTAAGTTTTGTTAATTACTACGAGTACCTGATGTTTCTTGACATTATCCAAAGTTTTGTTAATTTCTCCTCTATCTCTTCTCTAATTCCGAATGAAGAGAAAACTCAGCAAATACCTATTCGAAACTATGAAGTGATCATATCATTTAACCCTTATTGTCATAGGTTGTGAATGAAAGCTTAAATCCAACATGGGATCAAACATTCGATTTTGTTGTGGAAGATGGCCTCCATGATATGCTTATTTTAGAAGTCTATGATCATGATACATTTGGCAAGGTACACTTCCTTTTTATTTGGTTATAATACAAGTGATAGTCATATGTACAGGTAAATGCTGGTAGATAGTGTACTAGATTGATCACATTTTTTCGTGCTGGCTTGTTCTGTTCTCAGTTTTTTTTTTGGGTTTATTGGTAGGGGTGTTCATCGTGTCTGGTTTAATCAGTTTTCGAACCAAGAGAGTTCGGTTTAAAAGGTTAAATAGATTGGGTTTGTTCATTTTTTAAAATCAGTTTAATAGTTCGATTCAGTTTAGAAATTTTAAAACTGGTTAGATCAAACTAATCACAATTTTTAAACCCGTCCCCCGTCAAAACCAAAGATTTAAAGAGTTTCAAAAATTATGAGATAATGTTTGGTTCGGTTTAAAACTTGTTAGACCGAACCAAACAATTTATTTTAATCCATCTTATAAAAAATTCAAAATAATAACTAAAAGATTATGATTATCTTCTTATTTTGGTTCAACCTAACAAACCAAAATTTAGTTCGGTTTGTTCGGTCCGGTTTTAACTCAATTGATAAGTTTGTTTTGATCAGTTCGGTTATATTTTTGAAAACCGAAAAAAGTTTGATTTGCCTATTTTATTCCAGTTTTAACCGAACCGAACCAATGAACACTCCTACTTATTGGCAATTGATTGTATTAATTTTATATCATTTGGAACATCTTAGGACTATATGGGAAGGTGCATATTGACATTGACGAGAGTTATACTAGAGGAAGACTACAGAGAGAGTTTTCCTTTGGAGGGAGCCAAATCTGGCAAGCTGAATTTGCATCTTAAGTGGTCCCCGCAACCAATCTACCGCGATTTTTAAAAATTTTGGGTGAAGATTATTTTATATCAGTATATCAGTGTTTGTGTAGAAATGTTGTTGTTTGTTATGTTGGTAATTTTGCCTTTGCTTTTTTGGTTTTGTTAATTAAATATCTGTTATTTAGGACGTAATTATTCTTGTAAAGAGCTCAGATAGTAATATATGAACATAAAAATGCTGGTTTTGAACTTGGTTATATTGCAATTAAAAATTATCTTGCTGAGACAAAAGGGGTTGGTTTTAAAAGGTCATTGCTCCCACAAAATACAGCTAGAATTCTTGTATATCAAGAACTGTGAGCACGCCCTCTTTGCATCTGGATACGCAGACAGACACGTATCAACTACCGAATCTAATACAATAATTGGGGTATATATTGGATGCGAATCGTTGAGGATTTTTTTTTTTGAATAGACCTCATTTTAAATCTTTCAACGGAAGAAGCATGCCTTGCATGAAATTTAAAAAAATATCCTCCACCGATCTTTAAAATTGATGTAGCAAGAAACGCATTTTCTCCACTGATCGTAGGGATCATAGCATTGCCACAGAAGGTCCCATGTTTAGCTGCATTGATTCTAGGATCAGTGGAGTCTTAATTTACAAATTTTCGGTTGAGTTATTATTTGTGGTAAAACCTACACTGATCCATAAGAACAGTGGAGGAAACCAACTCATTTTAGTTTATAGAAGTGTTTAACAGCTGTCGAAATCATTTTTTTTGTTTTTTTGTTTTTTTGAAAGCCTTGGCAGTGTCTGGAATGAAGACAAAGATCTACAACTTTCATGTTTATACTTCTCCAAATTTGGACATTGCAGACCGTGAAACTCCTTTGTGGGTCGCAAAACAAAGCGCCCTGGATTCAGCCAGATTTCCTGCCAGATTTGCTCATATTTTGTTACATATATATCCAACTTTCTACTACATATTTCTAATCTTTTAAGGTGAATCTGAGCAAAGGAGCGAAGGTCTGAAGCGATTTCTTAAGCAAATTAAATGAAACGAAGTGAAGACGACAGAGAAGAAGTGAAGAGATAGGTTTATTCTTTTCTCTTCCTTATATTCATGAGGCTATATTTCTCATATTTTGCTCATCCATTACAGATAAAAAAGAAGTGCAAGCTAGTTTTGTTGGAAGAATATGTACTATTCAAAACAATAATTTTGTACCTATCTAAAAATAATATAATATTTGATTTCCAAGCTCATTTTAATGTGGAGAACATGTTGAGTAGCTTGAATATATTGTTTGAAATTTAAAAATAAAAATAAGAAAGTGAGATGAGATTGAATAGATAACATGTTTTTGGGTTTTTATAGCTAATGCTATGAGCTTTTTTCCGCCGCAACATCAACAAAACAAAACGGCTATTTTAAGTCCTTGATGGGCTTTCTATGTTTCTGTAGTATAAACATTTTAGAGGCTATTTAAGAAATTAATCACGTAGCCCATATCCTACAGCCCAATGATGGTGGATTGAAAGGAAACTATTTGTTAGAAGACACAGTAGGGTTGAAAATGGATCGGATATTATCCTTCTCTTCCGATTTGGATCCGTATTTAAAAATTAGATACAAATATTTGTACTGATACGGATTCAAATACGGACATGATTTTCAATTTTAATTATTCGTATATGATATAGTAGATATAGACTATATAGTTTAATATATATTATGAAAAAAAATATTATCAGTAAATTTTAAAAATATTTATATATTTTTTAATAAATAATATTGAAAAACGAATATTCAATTTGTATCCGTATTCATTTAATATCTAATCCGTATTTATATCTCATATTCAGAAAATAGAAACAAATACACATAGGGTTTTACCACTATCCGATCCGCATCCGTTCCGTTTGCGCAGCAAAGAAAGCGCCACTCTGGGAAGTCCCTTTCCTTCGGTGTCTCGTAACAGCCATCAATACATGAATATCTGTAATAGATCAATCACTTGAAGCAGACAGGCACTCTAATTCAACCAAGTGGTGGATGCTACAGGCTAGGTAACAGTGAGGTGTGGTCCAATCGGCTCATTCCATCGTCATCACAGTAATTAATAGAAAGCAACCACCTTTAAATATGAAGGAAAAAGACGAATGACTAGGTGACGACTGATCGATGACTAAGTAACATTATAACACTATCGTTTTCGATGACTAAGAAAAAAGACAAACGACTGATGACAATCAGTCTTTGATCTGGTCTATGACAACAACGATATTGTTTGTGTGGGAGGTCAGATTAGATAGAAAATTGGGGAATTCATATTTGATAAAAAATTTGGACCATTCAAAACAATAATTTTTAAACCTATATTAATAAATAGTAAATAAATTCTAAAACATGTAAAATATGGTCTTCAAAAGTGGTTTGGATCTAGTGTTTGAATCTTAGCCACTCAGGAAAAGTGGTTTGGATCTAGTGTTTGAATCTTAGTCACTCAGGAACCATTGTAAAACCGGATTAGTATGATTAGAGCTCATGAATATTAACGACCATTTTGATCTTAGCCACTCACAATATATATATATATATATATATATATTGAGAGGGGATCCAATTAATTATATCATATTATGGTGACAGATTTTGACACCTTATGCTTGCAAGTAATTTTTAAATCCGTGTCCCCCCAAGTACATGAGGTGCAATTAATAAAAATAGACGACTAACATTTAATCCATCTAGGCCTAACTCAATCCGGTAGTTCATGAGGTTGTAGGGGGGCTACTTTGAGATTCTTGTCAAGTGAAATGAACGGTCTAGATTCATTGCTTGCATCTTAGGTACCTAGAGTGATACGGATTCTTAATTTTTGCAATTTCAAAATCTAAACAGTCAATCTAAATCTTTCATCATGATCTCCATATTACAATGTGCTTTTTGACCAAATTTTATTTTATTTTGGTATTTATTAAGATATATACAAAATTGTTGTTTTCAGATAATTCTAGACCATTGAAAAGAGCAATTTTCAAAAATTCTAACCAAATAGTAAAAAAAAAAGAAAAATGTAAAATTTGGTTTCCAAGCACTTTTTAATATGGAGATCATGTTGAGTAGCTTGAATTAATTGTTTGAAATTAAAAAAAGAAAAGAAAAGGGAGATACGATTGAATAGATAACATGTTTTTGGGTTTTTATAGCTAATGCTATGAGTTCATTCTGCCGCTACATCAACAAAACAAAACGGCTATTTTAAGTCGTTGATAGGCTTTCTATGTTTCTGTAGCATAAACATAGTAGAGGCTATTTAAGGAATTCATGTAGCACATATCCTACAGACCACTGATGGTGGATTGAAAGGAAACTATTTGTTAGAAGACTCATTAGGGTTGCAAATGGATATCGAATATTATCCTTCTCTTCCAATTTGAATCCGTATTTAAAAGTTACCTACAAATATTTTTAGGATACAAATATGGACATGGTTTTCAATTTTAATTATCCGTATCTGATGTAGTAGATATAGACCATATAGTTTAATATATATTTATAAAAAATTTTATCTTATTCACCGTTATAATAAATACTATGAACTTAGTAAATTTTAATAATATTTAAATATTTTTTAATAAATAATATTGAAAAAGGAATATTCAATCTATATCCGTATTCATTGAATATCTCATATCCAGAATATAATAGAAACAGATACATATATATGATTTTACCCATAGTAGGAATTATCGGTATCGGTATCGGGATCGGGATCGGTCCTAGCCGATACCGATACAGGATTAGGATTTTTTTTTTCTTTATGATTTGCTATGTGAGGATTGGCTTAGAATCGGATCGGTCTCGGCCGATACCAATACGGATCGGCCGATCCAGATCAATATCGGCTGATTATTCCTACTATGATTTTACCACTATCCGATCCGTGTCCGTTCCGTTTGCGCTTCTCTAGGAAGACCCTTTCCTTCGGTGTCTCGTAGCAGCCATCAATACATGAATATCTGTAATAGACCAATCACTTCAAGCAGACAGCAGACACTCTAATTCAACCAAGTGATGGATGCTACAGGCTAGGTAACAGTGAGGTGTGGTCCAATCGGCTCATTCCATCGTCATCACAGTAATTAATAGAAAGCAACGACCTTGAAATATGAAGGAAAAAGACGAACGACTAGGTGGCGACTGTGAGTAAGTGACCTTATAACAATATCGTTTTCGATGATTAAGAAAAAAGACGAACAACTGATGACAATCAGTCTTTGATCTGGTCTATGACAACAACGATATTGTTTGTGTGGGAGGTCAGATTAGAGAGAAAATTGGGGAAGTTATATTTGATAAAAAATTTGGACCATTGAAAACAATAATTTTTAAACCTATCTTATTAAATAGTAAAAAAATTCTAAAATATGTAAAATTTGGCCTCCAAGAATAGTTTGGATCAAGTGTTTGGATCTTAGCCACTCAGGAACCTTCGTAAAACTGAATTAGTATGATTACAGCTCATGAACGGCCATTTTGATCTTATCCACTCACAATATATATATATATATATATATATATAGAGTTAGGCTGGGGTGCTATGGATAGCATAGTGGCCTCCCGTGCTACGGCTTAATATTCAAGTTTTCAAAATCTAAACGGTCGATCCGAACCGTTCATTGTTTAATCCATATTGAAATGTGCTTGGAGACCAAATTTTACATTTTTTGGAATTTGTTTGCTATTTATTAAGATGGTTTCAAAATCACTGTTTTTATTAAAATTCTGCACCACTGGAAAACAGCGGTTTCAAAAATGCTTAATAAATAGCAAACAAATTCCAAAAAATGTAAAATTTGGTCTCCAAGCACATTTCAATATGGATTAAACAATGAACGGTTCGGATCGACCATTTGGATTTTGAAAACTTGAATATTGAGCCGTAGCACGGAAGGCCACTATGCTATCCATAGCACCCCAGCCTAACTCTATATATATATATATCTCCATTCCATTATTAAGCATGTTGGGTGTCTGACCCGCCAACGGCTACGATTGAAAGATTAAATTTCAGATTTAATCTCAACTCTCCAATCACATAATCTATCATCTTTTGATTAAATACATATGTTTTATGTATAAAAGTCTAAATTTAGTTAAAAATATAGTCGCCACATATGCTACCACACAATACGTTACAATTAAAATTGAGCATACTCTGAAATTTAGTAATATATTTATCTGTTTCCTTATTTCTCCATCTTCAATTTAGTAGACTCCATCTTCTTTTTTTTTTTTTTTTTTTTTATTTCCTTCTTCTTCGTTTCTGTACAAATGATTGGAAATTGATTTTTTTCTTTATTTCTTTATTTCTTTTTCTTTGTTTATATACATATTGATGTGAGAAATTTAGAATATATTTTCAAATTTTTTCTATACAGATATAACCCACGACCCTTTGAAAATTATAGAGGCCCTCCAATAAAACCAAGAAAAATTCATAGAAGTAGAAAGTAGCAGGACGTCAAGAAGGAAAATAAAAGAAAATTAGAAAGGTCACCAACAAATGCGATAACGATAGTAGGAGAAACCTTAGAAACTTGAGAGACAACATAGCATAAAATTATGCTTTGTTAGCTTGGTTTTTGCTTGTTCTTATGATCGAGAAAAAAAAAAGGATCCGCCAAGTGTAGGTCAAGTTGGAACCCCCTCAAATCAAGCAGACTTGAAACAAGTACTGTTATTTTTGCTAAAAATATTGTATATTAGATTATTATTGTTGGCATCTTTGACTTTTATTTGTGCTTGAGAAACCGGAGAGATTATCTCTCTTCTTGATGAGTGTTGATAGGTAATTCTTAAAATTAAATCCTCAATAAATTTTTTTCCATTACTTAAAGTATTAGACTTTGAGTTTAATTAGGTTTTATAACTTTAGAAAATAAGTAAATTTTTAATACTTAGAAATATAATGGCAACAACATATGCTGATGTAAGTGAATATGACAATGTTATCAGTAACAATCTTGTAATGTTAATAAATAGCATAATTAGGTTCGGTCGGGTTATACAATTGATTTATTAGAATTTTTTTATGGAGTATATAACTTTGTAAAAAAAATATCAATGCATATATACACACACATGATGACACTTTTTATTTATGTTATTTGATATCATGTTGTATGTCGATATTGAATTGTTGTACGATATTTGATATTAGATTCGAATCAAACTATTATTTGATATCATTGGTACTTAAAAATCCAGAATAATCACATTATCAAAATATTATCAAAGATCACGATTCAAGGTAATACAAAATTAAATAAATTCTCTATTGGTATCTCTCAATTTTTGAATAATAATTATTTTTATTGGTATTTTTTTTATAAAAATATGTTTTTTCTCTTATAATATGTCACGTTGCAATGCACGGGCACGATACTAGTATATATAGATAGATAGATAGATAGATAGATAGATAGATAGATGGATAGAGATATATATATACATAGAGAGAGAGAGAGGATCCAATTACACCATATTAAGGTGACACATCTTGATCCCATATGCTTACAAGTAATTTTTGTGATTTCAAAGTCCAAACAGTTGATCTGAACCGTTCATCTTGATCTCAATATTAAAATGTGCTTTGAGACCAAATTTTAATTATTTTTTAGTATTTATTAAGATGTGTACAAAATTGTTGTTTTCAGACAATTATGGACCATCAAAAAAAGTAATTTTCAAAAATTCTAACCAAATAGTAAAAAAAATCCAAAAAAAATGTAAAATGTGGTATCCAAGCACATATTCATGTGGAGATCATGTTGAACAGTTGGATCGACTGTTTGAATTTTTAAATTGCAAAAATAACTTGTAAACATATGGTGTCAAGATGTGTCACCATAAAATAGTGTAATTGGACCCCCTCCTCATAAAATGGTATATATATATATGGAGTTGGACTATTGTGCTTTGTAAAGTATAAGCGTGTTTTACTTCACATTCATAGCTTTGTTTCTGAAGTCCATAAAGTCGATTCGGACTGTCCAACATGATATTCATAATAAAATGTGCCTGGAGACTGAATTTTACATTTTTTGAAATATTTTTTTTTTTTTTTTTTTTTAGAATTTTTGATAATTGTTGAACTGAATCAATCCACGATAAATACTTTTAAATAAACTGAATTCTTAAGTAAGGTACGTAACTGAACCATAATTTACTTCATTAAGATAAATTAATCATGAAGTACTTATAATTTGATTCGGTAGAAATTAATCATGAAATACTAATAATATTAGTAAGCCTGGTATTGAGGTGGACCACTCCAGGCGGTTAGGTTATTTTTTGAAATAGTTGAAATCGTAGGGTATATCCAGTAAATTTTTATTTTTTGAGGGTATTAAGAAAAACATCGGTTTATTTGGTCTATGACAAAAGCAATATCGTCTGTTTGTTTGTGTGGGAGGTCAGATTAGGTCGTTAGTGAATCATAACGTTAGTAAGCCTAAAGGTATCGAAATACAAAATATCAGCTCTCGTCACATAAAAGTCATCATTTATACTTTTCACATCTATTAGAATATTTATAGCGATAATAACAACGACAAAGAAGGATTTAGTTACCTGGCTCTAAGGGAATCCAGTTAATTTGATGATGACTTACGCGATGTATATGTATGATTAGAAAAAAAAAATCTAGATATTTTTTACCCTCGAAAACGACTTTGATTGTTCACATATAACCTTTTATTTCATATTTTTTTTTCTTATATTTTCATCTTGATTTTTGCAACTTCAATCAATTAGCATTCGGAAATTTATTTAAATAATAATTGGGGAATGAGGTTACCCTAATTTGTAATACGCAGATGAATTGTGTTATATGGATTTTGTTATATATTTTTATTTTTATTTTCAAAGTACAAATACTTAATTCAAATTTCTTAACATAAATTTTCATAAAAAAATACATTGGAAGACAAAATTTAATATATTTAGAATTTCTTACTATTCTTTTAAAAAGGTATACAATCTCTACTTTCAGAAGGTCCAAAATCTTGGAATAAAATCCGGCGCTCTTCAAATCATTGTTCTGCCCTGCTATTCTTTCTAGCTCTCTCCTCTTTGGAGTGAGATATAGAGAAAAAAGGAATAGGAGGTTGTTCTTCTATAAAGAAAAACAGTATATGCGGATCCCAAAATCTTTAGATTAGATAACTTTCTACCTATCTAAAAAAAACAAATACTAAAAAATATAAATTTTGATAGCCAAGTATGTTACTATATGGAGATCATATTGAGTGATTCATTTTGACTGTTTGAACATTAAAAACAAAGATATGAATTCATAGCACACATCGATCTGCGCATTATAAAGTAACATAATCTCACTCAATAACTGGCCATTAATTCATGACCAATTTCCTTACTTCTAAGTCAATTTAATTTTAACTAAGCCAAAGAACATAATATTATTCCGAATTTCAAGCAAGTTATAAAGTTGCGTCAAATGCAATATTATAGTGTCTGTATTAATTATTACAAAAGAACTAGTACTTGACCGGAAAGTAGAAACTTCTGTTTGTTACCTTATCTCTCACATGAATTAATAATATCCAATCACTATATATTCTCAAATCCAACAACAACTTGCTGGCAAAACTTTGCTTAAATTGCTTGTCATCTTCTAAGCTACTTTCCGAAGTAAGCTTCTCATTTTCTAAGCAAATAATTTGTTTCTTTAGCCATGCTCATTAAAAACTTTGCTTGGGCTTTTCTTCTCCTGTTAAGTATCACATTCTCAATCAGCCAAGAAGTAGAATTTATATATAATGGATTCACCGGCAAAAATCTCACCCTAGACGGGCTAGCGAATATCGAGTCGAATGGCCTTTTGAGGTTAACTAACGACACGCTTCGAATGAAAGGTCATGCCTTCCATCCCTCTCAAATTCGCTTTGGCAGGACCACCTCTTCCTTCTCAACCACATTTGTATTCGCAATCATTGGAGTGCACCTTGAACTCAGCGGTCATGGGATGGCCTTCTTCATCTCCCCCACGTACAATCTCTCCACTGCCATGCACACCCAATTTTTGGGCCTCCTCAATCCTCAAAACCAAGGTAATGCCACCAATCATATTTTTGCGATTGAGCTTGACACTATAATGAACTCTGAGTTCAATGATATCAATGAAAACCATGTTGGTATTGATATAAATAGTTTGCAGTCAAGCCAATCTGCTCCTGCAGGCTATTATGCCGATGATTCAGGTGCTTTTCAAAATTTGACCCTTATCAGTCATAAAGAGATGCAAGTATGGGTTGAATATGAGAGCCAAGAGACACAAATTACTGTTACCTTATCTCCTATTGGAAAGCCTAAGCCAAGAAAACCTCTGCTCTCTTATAAATTCAATCTCTCAACAGTTTTAAACGATTCTATGTATGTCGGTTTTTCTTCTTCCACTGGCGGTATGCATAGCTCTCACTACGTTCTTGGATGGAGCTTTAAATTAAATGGAGCAGCACCATCCATTAATCCATCAAATTTACCAAAGCTCCCACGTACAACCCCCAAAGGCCGATCAAAAGTCTTAGAGATAGTGATTCCTTTCACTTCAGCTGCCTTTATTCTTATTTTGGTCACTTTCCTTTTCCTCTTCATGAAGAGGCGGTTCAGGTACGCAGAACTGCTTGAAGATTGGGAAGTTGAGTTTGGTCCACATCGTTTCTCGTACAAAGATTTGTACCGAGCAACCAATGGGTTTAAAGAAAGAAACTTTCTTGGAAGTGGTGGCTTTGGGAGAGTTTACAAGGGGGTTTTACCAGTGTCCAAATTGGAAGTTGCAGTCAAGCGAGTCTCACACAAATCTAGCCAAGGTATGAAACAATTCATTGCAGAGGTTGCGAGTATTGGCCGGTTACGGCATAGAAACCTTGTCCAGTTGTTGGGTTATTGCCGGCGTAAAGGGGAGCTCCTTTTGGTATATGATTACATGCCAAATGGTAGTCTTGACAAGTATTTGTATGGTGAAGAAAAGCCGACTCTTAATTGGATCCAACGATTCAAAATTATCAAAGGAGTAGCATCAGGTCTTCTATACCTCCATGAGGATTGGGAGCAAGTCGTCATCCACCGAGACATTAAGGCGAGCAATGTTTTATTAGACTGTGATTTAAATGGTAGATTGGGTGACTTTGGTCTTGCAAGACTATATGATCATGGTACCGACCCTCAAACAACCCATGTGGTAGGTACAATGGGTTATCTTGCACCAGAGCTTGCGAGAACTGGCAAGGTAACACCTCTCACTGATGTGTATGCCTTTGGTGCATTCCTGTTGGAGGTTGTTTGCGGTAAGAGGCCAATAGAGCCCGGGGCACAAGGGGAGCGAACGATTCTAGTCGACCGGGTGTTAGAACACTGGAAATGCGGATCATTGGCCGATATTGTGGATCCAAAATTAGGCCAGTGTTACACTGTAGAGGAGGTGGAGATGGTTCTAAAACTTGGTTTGCTTTGCTCGCATCCACTACCTATTGCCAGGCCAAGCATGCGACAAGCTGTGCAATATTTGGAAGGCGACGCACCTCTACCTGAGTTATCGGCAATATATTCGAACTTTAGCACGGTTGCAGTGCTTCGGAATGAAGGATTTGACTCTTATGCTTTGTCATACCCCTCTACAATGACATCTTTCTCTGGTTTATCTGGTGGTAGATGATAGAAAACTGGACTCTTTGTTTTCTAATTTTGATTTAACTGATAATATTGTGTAATAAGATATTATATCAATAATGTGTGTACTGTCATTACTTGTTGATAAATCTCATGACTTTTGTTTCATATACTCCATGGTTTCGAGAATCAGCCAATTCTGTTCTGACTTGCCGAGTCAGAACGGAATCGGCCGGTGTCATTCTGAGTTTTGACCGATTCACACTGTTGGGTATTTTTTCATCAGAAAAATCGGTCAAATCGGTTTGGCTGGCCTGAGTCGAGCGTTTTTTTTTTTTTAATCAAGTCAGGCCGATTCTCACGATTTGAGACGATTCTTGCCTAGTTGAGGCCGATTCTGAGTTTTATAAGCATCAATTTGGGGCGATTCTCATCAATTTGGAGTAAGAAGCAGGAAGTATTAAAACGCATTTGGTTAAGGACATGCGAAATATCATTTGATTCATATATTGATAAATC
Organism: Carex pumila; assembly: GCA_033356055.1. NCBI lineage: Eukaryota > Viridiplantae > Streptophyta > Magnoliopsida > Poales > Cyperaceae > Carex > Carex pumila. Next base: position 8,952 of record JARJHM010000739.1, on the reverse strand, counting down.
AATTTCAAAATTACTTTTTGTAAATTTGGCTTATTGGGCACATTTAATCAAAACATATTAAATATGACTTCCTATTAGAACGTAATTAACTGATAATAAGTCAATTTAATTTTAACATATCAAGTAAATTGTCTAAATAACAAATCATGTTGAAGATTTAATTGTGAGGATGCTAACAATCCTCCATTTGACTATGTTATGTCATCATTTCACTAGTGTAAAAATTGGAATCAGGATCGGCCTATTTGGATTTGTTATATGAGCTAGCCGATCCTAAAAGGTATTTGAATCGGTTTTCTTAAAAAAACCGATCTTAAAAACTATTCAGATCGGATTTTATTGTCAACCGATCCTGATTTATGAACTATCATGATCGATTTTCAGGGTCGATTGTTTATAAAACCCGATCCTGATAGTATCAGGATCGGTTCTAACAAAAAACCGATCCTGATAATTGAAATATCTCAAATAAATCTTATATATTATTTTTATCTCAAATAAATCTTATTAATTGAAATATATCAGAAAATAGCATCTGGATCGGGTCTATACATAATAACCGATCCAGATAACTTAAATACATCTAACAAATTAAAATATATAAGAAAATAGCATCTAGATCAGTTCTGTACATAATAACCGATCCAGATATCTTTTTTCCTTTCAATTATTATTTATAAAATTATAAAAGTAAATTACAAACATAACCATTAGAATAAATAACCTTATAATTATATAATAAATTATTTCATAAAATATACCTTCAATTTTTATACATATTCATGATATATTATATTAGAAATTAATTTACATATAATTAACAAAACTAGATTAATAATTTTCCAATTAAATGAAAAAACTATCTGGATCGGTTTTATTGCTAAAAATCGATCCTGATACTTTTTTTTTTTTGTACAACCAACTTTAAAAAAAAATAGTATTAGAATCAGTTATTTCAAATAACCAATTCTAATAATATTTTTTTTTTTTTTGCATAACCAACTTTGTGTGGTGCGCTGTATGTAGTCTAAAATGCTCTGCTCGGATTAAAAGCAAATTGGCACAGTGACAGCTTCAAAATTGAGATAGCAAATTTCATTTTATAATTAGTTTTTTTTCAATATTTTAAAATTTTTATGTTTGTAATTTTAATATTGAGAAGTATATGTAATTAGGCATTTGTGTTATATGTAATTAGTGTGGTGATTAATAGAATATATATATGGCTGTTGTATATGGCATATAGTTCAATTATAAATTTTTTTTGATGAAAATTAATGTAATTTATATTATTAAAATTTATGTGATAATATAATTAATTATTTGACATTGATATTTCATTTTGAAGTCATTTTGACTATTGAATTTTTTTATACAATCATGCATGATGCATCAATGACTTGTGCCATATAATAATATACATAGGACTTGAACCCTTGTTGTGTGGGGTTGTGAAGGAACAGATACGAACATCAGCATTTGGTCAATCCGAACCATTAAAATGAAAGAATGTCATATTAATTTCACCATTATAAAATTTGATACAATTCGGGATTCATTTACTAGTTCATCAAAGCAAAACAATATAGCAACATCGCACGGCCGTAAATAGTTTACGTTGGATCAAGACTTACAGTTGTCGGGCCTTCGGCACTTTTACGTTATTAATGTTCCATGTTATATCTTGATTATTTTAAAAATTATTATATGTCATTTAATTACAGACCCATCGTTGGATGATCATGCAGAAATGAACGATCTGCATGCCATTTAACAATTTGATGCCATTAATAATAATAAAATTGTACAAAATTGATCATGGTAGAGTTGATTTGGCCATACAAACACAAATAAATAATTTTTATATTTTTCACATTTTTCTTAATATTTATCCGTGTACATGCATTACCAAACAAAAAAGAAAATAAATGGTAGCCATTTGATGGTTGATAGACCATCAATATGAGTGGGGTTTACCTCAGTGATTTTTCTCATATAAAGTATCAGGATCGGTTTTTTTATAAAAAACCGATCCTGATACTATTAGGATTTGTTTTTTATAAACAACCGATCCTAATGATAACTCCCTATATAACCTACTTAGGGTTCTTCTTATTTTCATCTCACACCTCTCATTTTCAATTTAGCGTCTTTGTCTCTGTGTCTCCGTATCTCCCTCTCAAATCCTCAGTACTCTTTGTCTCTCTCTCTCTGTCTCCGTCTCTCCCTCTCCTCCGTGTCTCTCTCTCTCTTTCTCTCCGTCTCTTCCTCTCAAAGCCGAGCCTCTCGCACCTCCGGCTCAATTGTGCCAGTTTTTAATTTTTTTTATTATTTCAAAAATTAATTAATGGTGTTTGTATATTGTTTTACAGTTTTAAGGACATCTCTCTCAAGTTAATCATCCGGCCGATCAACTATCATGGTATTAGCTTTATCTAATTTTCTCATTATTATACTTTTAAAACACATTTTTTTGTATTTTTATTGGAAAATATTTTTCCATCTAATTGTTACCTTTGTTTTTGTTTTTAGGGTCTTTTTTAATCTCAAGTGATGTGATTGCAAAAGAGGTAATTATTGATTTTTTTATTGTTGTGCTTTACATTAATTGCAAAAATGTGTATATTGCAGAAATGTGTGTTAATTGAAGAAATAGCCCAATTAGTCACTTGTATGTTTGTTAATTAATTTTTTTTTGGATTTAAATTTCTTGTTATAACATGTAATGCTTCACAAAACTTTGTATGAAGTACATGATTTTTTTGTAATAGTTTAAGATGTGTATGATAATTAATTTAGGATGTGTATATGATATTTGATTATTACTTCTTATTGTGCAAAAAAAAAAAATTTAGGGTGCTGGCTAGCAAAATATATATGGAAGCTAGTCAAATAAATAAATAAAAAATTAGCTTCAATAAAACATCAGGATCGGTTATTTTAAACAACTGATCTAGATTACTATTATTAGGATTGGTTGTTTAAAATAACCGATCCTAATTCTAAAAAAAAAAAAAAATTTACGATCGGTTATTAAAAAATAACCGATCCTAAAAGTTTTTTTTTTCAGATCATAATTAAAAAAAAAATACTTTTAGGATCGGTTTTTATTTAAAAACCGATCCTAAAAGTTTTTTTTTTGGAAATTATGATCTGAAAAAAAAAACTTTTAGGATCGGTTTTTATTTAAAAACCAATCCTAAAAGTTTTTTTTTTTTTGGAATTATGATCTGAAAAAAAAAGCTTTTAGGATCGGTTTTTTTTTAAAAACTGATCCTAAAAGTTTTTTTTTTTTTAAGAACGAGGATACGAAAAAAACCGATCCAGAATATAACTATTAGGATCGGTTCGTTAAGAAAAATCGATCTAGATAACTGCTATTAAGATCGGTTATAATAAACAACCGATCCTAATAGTTACTATTTGGATCAGTTCTTTAAAAAATATAAAACCGATCCTGATAGTATCAGTATCGCCTTCATCAGGATCGGTTGTATTTCGATACTGATATGCGTATATAACCGATCCTGATTCCATATTTTCCACTAGTGTTTATAGTTCAATAGAACTATTATTTTTATAAGAAAGAGAAATTGACTAAACAAATTATGTTGAAATCATATTTTGTCTGTTTACATGTGTTTTTATTTATAGTTATAAGGTAACAAAAACTAGCTATTGGAAGACACTATTTTATATTATATTAAATAAACTAGCTAGTTATTACAATTAGAATCCTAATTTATACAACTAAATAATATATATATCGTACAATCCTAGCTTGCTTGTAATTTTCTCAAATAGATGCAAGACTTTGGTGAAGATATTCCCATGTTGATATTCACTTTTTACATATGGTGTTTCAATTTCCATTGCTTGATCTTTTCTCTAATTAAGTGGCAATACACTTCTATGTGTTTATTCTTTCATAAAACACAGGATTTGATGCTTTGTGTCATGCCGAATTGTTGGCGCAATACATTTTCATTTGTTCTTGAGTTTTAAATGTCATATCTGATAGGAGTTCCTTTATCCATGTTAGTTCATTTGCGATTGATGCCATAGCATGATATTTAGCTTCGACGCTTGATCGTGCTATAATATTTTATTTCTTGCTTTTTCATTTGATTAGATTCTCACCTACAAATATGCAAAAACTAGTTGTCAATATCGAAGCTTCCAACCCAATTGCATCGGAATAACCACATATTTCATTCAATTTATTATTTTTCATCCAAATGCCCTTACCAGAATTAATTTTTGAAGTACCTCAAGATTTTATTTATAGCTTCTAAATGTGGTATTCTTAGTAAGTACATGAACTTACTTTTTTGTCTTATGAAAAAAGAAATATATGGACGAGTAACCCTTACAGATTTTTGAAATTGATTTATGTCTTTAAAGGTTCATCATCTTCACTATTTAATTTGCACTTGTTGTAAATTGGGATAGAGGCCAGTTTGCATCCTATTTTATCGGTTTCTTTTAATAAATAAAGTATATATTTCTTTGAAAAATAAAGAGTCATTTATCTAAAGAAGCTTCCTCTATTTCTATAAAACATTTAAGATATCCTAAATCTTTTATGTCAAATTTTTCTTTTAGTTGTTTCTTAATTTTTTTTATTTGTTCCAAATTATTTTTGGTAATTATGATATAATCTACATACACTAAAATGAGAGTTGTATTGGTTCCATCACAATTGGTAAATAAAGAGTGATCGGCATTAATAGTTTTAAAATTGCAAGAAATTAAATAAGAACTAAGTTTGATATACCATACCCGTGGAGATTGTTTTAATCCATAGATTAATTTATTTTGGCTACAAATAAAGTTAGAGTCGGTTCTCAATTTATGACCGGACGGTAATGTCATATACACCTGAAGAAAGATACTTTTAACATCCATTTGGTAATGAATTAATTTATTAAGCCTACAAGCTAAGTTAGAATTGGTTTTCAATTTATGACCGGGTGATAATGTCATATATACACACATCTTCTTCAAGTATTCATTCAAGAAAGATATTTTTGACATACCATTTGGTAGAGGTCACAACAATTGTTTATAGTAGTGGAAAAATAAAATTCTTACGGTATTCATTTTTTCCACCAGTGCAAAGGTTCCATTATTGTCTATGCCTTAGGTTTGGGTAAATCATTTAGCTACAAATCTTGCTTTGTACCTTTCTATGGTACCATCACTATTATATTTGATTTTATATATCCATTTACAAAGATTTGTTTATTTTTGGATAGTGGAACAATCTTCCAAGTTTCATCTTGTTCTAAGGTTTTTAATTCCTCATTCATAGTTTTGCATCAAATTAGACTTTCAATTATTTCTTGATAAGTTTTTGGTTCTGATTCATTTTCAATATTAGTGAGAAATATACGGTTTTCGGTTAAAATATTCTTGTATGTAACCAAATTTTCTATTGCATTGTACCGTATAGGTCACATAATCTCCTACTCTAGTTGATGGTTGTGGTACCCTAGATGACCTTCTAACCGTTGTATCATCTTCTATTTCTTTTTCACCTGTGTCATTATTAATTTCAATTGTTTTATCTTCATGATTATTAATCTCAATTTAATGTTTATTAATAGGAACAAAATTTAAATCATCTAAGGCATTATTGTATTGTTATTTTGACTATTTGTATGTGTTTGGTGGATTGTTTCTTTTTCTTGAATATATGGTTCATTTTCAAAAATTGTAATATCTCTAGAAAAGGTACAATTTTTTTATTAATTGTATCATAGCATTTATAATCATTTTTATAATATGAGTACACTAAAAAATAGATTTTTGTGAAACAAAATCAAGTTTCTCTTTTCTTTTGATATGTACGAAACTTGTATAATCAAATATTCTCATATGGTTATAATGATTTTTTATTGGTAAATAATTCTAAATGACTTTTATTTTTTAGATTTACACACTACTACAAAAAATACATTTACTATCGCTCATTTACCAATGGATGTGCTTCCGCAGGGATGGTGTATGTAATGAGTGGCAGCGCTGTAATTACTTTGAACTTTTTATCGTCTGTTCCATAAAACCAACTGATGGCATTGATGGCCCCCTTCCTTTGCCATCGATTAAATTTTCAGAATAGTTAGTATTGAGTGACCCTTGAATATCGGTTTGGCTAAACGGACGATGGCACTAAGAGGGTGACTTTTACCATCTATTGTGTACATGATCCATTGGTGATAATACAAAGCAATAATAACTCGTTACTATATTAAAACCAATGGCATATTCCCAAGGGCAACATTTTTTTAAATAATTACAACCTCGGGTTTAGTTTACACTATCTGCTCCATATGTTGAACCAATGGTGGTAATGTTATATTATATATATATTTCAATAAACCCTTGCTAGGTCGATCGATTTATTGTTGGATTGGATCATAGTCGGCTTGTCTGTTTAACTAGATTTGCAAAATATATATTAATTGAACTTTACAATTTTCTTGTCTTAAGATATTGTGCAGGTTCATGACTATAGAGAATACAACACATGCATCAAGGATAAATGAACAACTATAATACTTATCAAGGAAGCAGTCATGAAGCACTGGGCATTAGATAGCAGAAGCATTGGTTGGTCTCAAAGGCACCTAGAGGGGGCTGAAAAGGGGCTTTTTAAAATTTAATCTAAATTAAATTAACTAGAGTGTGTGGTGTGTGTGTATATATATATAGTAAAGCTACCATACAATGCAATGCATAGGTATTTTCGTGCATTGGACTATAAATTACCGGATTCAAAGTACAAATAATCGATCCAAACCATTCATCTTGTTCTCCATATTAATATGTGTTTGGAGACAAAATTTTATAGTTTTTTTGGAAATTTTTTACTATTTATTAAGCCACTTTGAAAATCGTTGATCCAACTATGCCTTTTGATTTTACTATTACTGTTGGATCAACAATTTTCAAAGTGGCTTAATAAATAGTAAAAAAATTCAAAAAAAATATAAAATTTAGTCTCCAAGCACATATTAATATGGAGAACAAGATGAACAGTTTGGATCGGTTATTTGAACTTTGAATTCGGTGATTATAGTCCAATGCATGTAAATGCATATGCATTGCAATGTATGGTAGCCTTACTCTCTCTCTCTCTCTCTATATCTATCTATATCTATATCTATATATATATATAGAGAGTGACTAATGTGCATTCGTATGTATATGGGTCAATATGCATACGGTCCAAATTTGAAATTTCAAAATCTAAAACATCGATCCGAACCGTTCATCTTGTTCTCCATATTAATTTGTTCTTGGAGACCAAATTTTACATTTTTCTGATTTTTTTTTTACTATTTATTAAGCCACTTTGAAAATTGTTGATCCAATAGTGGCTTAACAAAACAATAAAATCAGCAGCCACCGTTGGATCAGCAATTTTCAAAGTGGCTTAATAAATAGTAAAAAAATTCAGAAAAATATAAAATTTGATCTCCAAGCACATATTAATGTGGAGAACAAGATGAACGGTTTGGATTGACGTTTTGAATTTTAAAATTTCAAATTTGGACCGTATGCACATTGGCCCATATGCATACGAATGCACATTAGTCACTCTATATATGTATATGTTGGGAGGAGGGTTCAAATGCACCCAAATTTTTGTGCACCGAAATGCACCCTATTTTTCAAATCATTTTTTTCCATTTTCAAAGTCTGAATAGTCAATCTGAACCGTTAGATGCAATCTATATATTAAGATGTGCTTGAAGACCAAATTTTACATTTTTTGGAATTTTTTTACTATTTATTAAGCTACTTTGAAAATCACTAATTTTACATTTTCTGGACCATTGGATAAGCGATTTTTCAAAGTGGCTTAATAAATAGTAAAAAAATTTCAAAAATTGTAAAATTTGGTCTCCAAGCACATCTTAATATATAGATCGCATCTAACGATTCGGATTGACTATTCGGACTTTGAAAATAGAGAAAAATGATAGGGTGCATTTGGGTGCACAAAAATTTGGGTGCATTTGAACCCTCCTCATATGTTGGAGTACTTGTATATGTGTATATATGTTGTTGATGTTGGGGTTTTGACGGTTCAAACCCATTGATTTAGCTTAACAGCGGAAGTGTGTAAAACAAAAATTTACGGTTAAGTTAAGCTAAAAATTAAACGAAGTATGTCAGGAAACCTTCCAAGGCGGTCCACCTTCAGTATTCCTTCGACATCAAAACCTCATTTAATTCATTTACAGATCTACTCCATAATTGATTTTCTAAAGCATTAAATCTATTTACAAATTAAATAGATTAATATAACAATTTATACCTTGATTCCAAATCTCAGTTGGAATGCAGACTGAGCGAGTAGAGCCTCACCAGGGATGGAATCGACTCGCAGTATCACACGTGTGATACCTCTATTGGTTATCCACCAGGACTAACTGGAGAGCGATTTACTTCTTCTGCCAGAAATACCGTAAATCGCAGAATTCTGCAGAAACACTATTCACCGAGAAAATGATGAAATAAATATATTTGTATCCCGAAGTAACTCGGTTTTGCTTAAAAGCTAAACCGCAGGATTACACAAAATATATTATTTCCTAATCTCAAAATAACCGAAATCAAGGAAGAGAGAAAAACCGATTAACGAAGTAATCAGATTAACACGTGAATTAGTGAGTCTTTCTCTCTACCCCTACCCCTCTATTTATAGACTTTTGAGGAGGTTTGCAAAAGACCAAAATACCCCTCAAAACAAATCTATTTACCAAAAGCCCTTGACACCTCATCCTTTATTATGTGAAAAGACCAAAATACCCCTTCCACACTCTTCTCCATGCTTCTACACCCTTCTACACCCTAAGGTGTCATGCAAGGTGTCATGCAAGGTGGCATAGGTGTGAAATGACCATTTTGCCCTTGGCCCATTAAGGCATGAATAGTAAA